>JAEHOD010000113.1:0-227625 GCA_016834595.1 Chlamydomonas schloesseri | reverse complement strand
CAGCAGCAGCACCAGCAGCCTAGGCGGCGGCGGGGGCGGCGGTGGCGGCGGCGGCGGCGGCGGCTGCTGCACCTTCTGTCTGGTGGAGCGGCAGCTGTGCGCCATGCTGCGGGCGCCGCGCGGCGGCACCGTGAGCCCGGGCGAGGTGGTGCGCGGGCTGCACCTGTTCGGGCGGGCCTTCGTCAAGGGGCGCCAGGTGCGTGTGCGTGTGCGGGGGGGGGGAGGGGAGAGGGGAAAGGGGGAGAGGGGGAGGGGGAGGGGGGAAAGGTTGGGTAAGGGTCCGGTGAGGTGGGGGTTGGCGGGTGGTGGGTGGGAGGGGGCTTGAGGTCGGGGTGGGGCGGAGGGGGCGGGCGCAGTGTAGAAGGCACAGGTTCGTACGCTGGTTTGGTTGGGCGTGTGGGCACCGCATCAGGTAGGGCAGCGGCCCTTCTGCACCGCTCTTTCTTTGCCCAACCACACTGCTACCCACGCCCCTGCCCACCCACTCACCACCACACTACTCCCGACACCCACACACATCCACACCCACCCACACACCCCTCACTGCTCTCTCTCTCCCCACGCCCCCACGCCTCCTCCCCCCCTCCCAGGAGGACAGCCACGAGTTCCTGACGGCACTGCTGGACGTGCTGGAGCGGGACGGCCGGCGGGCGGCCACCGCGCTGGGGGCGCCCAAGGTAGGGGGCGCTACCTGCCTACTGGTGTGACTGGTGGCTGGGGGGGAGGGTTGTAAATACCCCCAGCCCAATTAAACCAAAACCAAACTACTGGGGGGGGGGTGAAGCGGCGTCTAGGAGGAGGAGGTGGGGGAGGGGGAGGAGCGGGAGGGGGAGGAGGTGGTGTGGTTGGTGTGGTTGGTGTGGGCTGGTAGGCAGCGGCAAGTGGAGTGGTGGAGCCAGAAGGAGGGCTGCGGAGTGCCCCCCCGGCCGCTTCTACCGTGTCCCCTCCCTGTTCCTCACACCCGTGGCCCTGACGGCGCTGCTGCCATCTACCGCCTACCACCACCACCGCAACCACCGCATCCACCTGCCGCCACCTGCCGCCCCGCCCCCCTGCCTGCAGAACGTACGCACCATCGTTGAGGACCTGTTTGTGGGCAGGTGGCAGAGCCAGGTGCGTGTGTGTGTGTGTGTGTGTGTGTGTGTGTGTGTGTGTGTGTGTGTGTGCGTGTGTGTGTGTGTGTGTGTGTGTGTGTGTGTGCGCGTGTGTGTGTGTGTGTGTGTGTGTGTACGCGCGCGTGCGTGCGTGCGCGTGATGGGCAGACGTGGTGGGGCGGGTTGGGGGGACCTGGTGATGGTGGTTGGGACTGGTTGTGTGTGTGGGGGGGGGGGGGGGCAGAAAGGTTGCGCCGGGCGTGTCAGCGGCGGCGGCGGCAGGATGGCACCGGTCTTGGTGGCGGCCGTGGGCCCAACTGGTGGTGGGCGCAGGCGCCTGCCAACCCCTCGGCTTGGTGCCTGCCTGCGGCCCCTGCGTCGTGGCTGCGGCCGCTGCCCCTCCGCCCTGCTGGCAGACTGTGCTCGCCTGTGTCGCCAGTGCTCCCCTCCCTCTCTCCCTCTCTTGCTCGTTGCGCCGCCGCGGGGACCTCATCCTGCCGTCATCCTCCTCCGCCTCCCCATCCATTTGTGACTGACTCACCCTCCCCGCAACCTCCCCCACCGCCTTCCGCCTTGCTGGTGCCTCCTCCCTCCCCCCCTGCTGCTCCCCCTCCTGCTCCCCCTCCTGCTGCTCCCCCTCCAGGTGCGCTGCCTGGCGTGCGGGCACGAGTCCAACACTTACGAGCCGTTCGCGACGCTGCCGCTCGACATTGCGCAGGTGTGCGTGTGCGTGCAGGTGTGCGTGTGTGTGTGTGTGTGTGTGTGTGTGTTAGAAAAGCACAAGGGAAAGGGTGTGTGTGTGTGTTAGAAAAGCACAAGGGAAAGGGTGTGTGTGTGTGTGTAACAACGGGTTTACAGCTATCTGGGTGGATCACGTAATCGTGTATCTGAGACGCTGTCCGATGCTAGCGGCAGAGCACTAGCATCCCAAAGAATCACGCATTGGTTCGGTAGTCTGTGTGTGTGTGTGTGTGTGTGCAGAGATGTGTGCGTGTGCATGGGCGCACAGTGCTGCGATAGGGGGTGAATGAAAGCAAATGGGGGGAGACTGGGGTGGCAGGGGACAGCTTGTTGCTATCACTGGGGGGCTGCGGCCTGGGGGCTGGGGGCTGAGGTCATGCGGGCTGGGGGCTCCGGGAGGAACGCCCCCGTGGTCATGGAAACAAACACACACGTTGCGCTGCTCGCCACCGCCACGACCACCACTGACTCTTGACCCTGACTGCCGCTGGCTGCCCTGAACACCTCTGTCCCACACCCCTGTCCCACACCTCTGTCCCACACCTCTGTCCCACACCTCTGTCACGCACCCCTGTCCCACACCGCTGTCCCACACACGCACACGCACACAGGCGCGCAGTGTGGTGGAGGGGCTTCGCGCCTTCACGGAGGCGGAGCGCCTGGACGGAGCCAACAAGTGAGGAGGGGGAGGGGCTGGGAGGGGGAGGGGGAGGAGGAGGAGGGGCTGGGAGGAGGAGGAGGAGGGGCTGGGAGGGGGCGGAAAGGGTGGAGGAGTTGGAGCAGGCGGGACAGAAGGGAGGGGACATTGTTTCCAGCCCAGTAAGGGGGGGGGGGGGCGGGCGGGAGAGGGTCAGCCGGAGGAGGGCGGGGGGGGGGGTGGTTGGTGCAGCGGTCTTGGTGATGACAGGAGTGAGTGACAGGAGCAGCACGCCAGGAACTCATACCGATGACCGTCGGTGTTGTCGCGCCGACCAGCAGCTCCAGCTCCACAGTAGCCCGTTTGCTGATGCCTAAACCTAAAGAATGCGTATATTTTCGAGTAGCGCGTGCGCGCGTAGAAGCTAGTGTAGTGTGAAGTTGTGGAAAGCCTTAGCCGTCGGACGCGCGCGCGCTAAGTAAGCAGAGTGGAAGAGCTATACAAAAAAAGTTGCGGGTGCGGCCGGGGATAGGGGCGGCAGACGGCATGGGGGAATGGGGGCGTGCACTAGGGGCGCGGCGGGGCTCCGGGGAGCTCCCACCACCACGCCGTCGCCGGGGGCGAAGCATGCAGCCCCCGAAACGACCGACGTGCGTAGGGGTTATGACGACCTAGGGGCGGGTGGCGGGGGCTGCGGGCGCCGCAGGGGGGGGTCGTGGTGGTGGTGGTGGTGGTGAAAGCCTTAGCCGCCGGACGAGCGCGCGCTAAGTAAGCAGAGTGGAAGAGCTATACAAAAAGTTGGGGGGAGGGGTGCCTGCGCACCGACCTGCGGGTCAGAGGCCCACCGGCATCTGAACCGGCGGCATGAGCCGCCGCCGCAGCATCAGCAGCAGCATGACAGCGTGAGCAATGAGGAGTTGCAGCGCGAGGCGGGGCCGTTGGGGGCGGGGCCGTTACATATCCTGCGCCAAGCCCCTCTCCACCCCCCGCCACCTGCCGCCCCTCTTGCCCCGCCCACCCGCCTCATATCCCCTCCCCCGCTGCACACACACATACACACACCCGGCCGTTAGGTTCGCCCGGTTTCGTTGTGTCAACACACACACACACACACACACACACACAGCATTCAGGGGGGTACTTGTGTTGCGTGCGTGTGCATACCGACGCGGCCACTGCGGCCGCGCGCATCCCTAGTCTCGGTGCTGCCGTGGAGCGGGGAGCGGGGGGCCAGCCCCCGCCAGCCCACGGCGTGCCTCACTCACACACAGCCGCGGTCAGCGGGGTCACTGCGGCTTATCGGGTTGGGCGACGCCACCCGGGATTACGGGGGTTTTGCGTGGGGTTTTGGCACGTTCCGCAGCTCTGCAACCGCGCCCGCCACTGCGCCCCATTCCGCCGAGTTGTCTTAAGCGCGCCGCCTGCCCTGCCTCATCCTCTCCTCCACTAGGGAGGAGAGCCGTTTCCTGGGTTGGGATTGGGCGGGCTGCGTGTCTAGTTAGCTTGCTTGCTGCACGCCGTTAGCATTGCCGCCTCTTTTTCTTTGCCATGCCCGTGACACTTTCGCGCTGCCGCCCTTTGCCTATGCTTCCTCTGCCGCCTGTAGGTGAGACTACGGACAGCGGGCGGGAATCAGGGAATTAGGCGTGCTGGGTAAACGTTTTTAGGCGCATGTCACAAGCATATGGGTGCATGTCGGGGTCGGTTTGCTTCGCGAACGCCCGACGGGTTCCAGGCTATTTCTGCGGGTAAGTATGACTACCGGGGCTACGCGGTACCGTCCAAGAAGTATTCGGTGCGTATCCGTCAGTAACTGCGAGCGATTGCGGGGATTCCTCTCCGTTTCCGTTTACCAACACACACACACACACATACACACACCTTTCCCTTGTGCTTTTCTAACACACACACACACACACACACACACGCCCTGCCCCGCCTCTTTCATAGTACTCTCCCTTGTTATCTCTAACACACGCCCTACACCTGCGCCTGCCTGCCGCGCAGGTACCGCTGCGACCGCTGCCGGCAGCTGGTGCCGGCGGTGAAGCAGACGTCCATCTGGGACGACCCCAACGTGCTGGTGGTGCACCTTAAGGTACTGCTGGTGGTGGTGGTGGTGGTGGTGGTGGTGGTGGTGGTGGTGGTGGTGGTGGTGGTGGTGGTGGTGGTGGTGGTGGTGGTGGTGGTGGTGGTGGTGGTGGTGGTGGTGGTTGGTGGTGGTGGTGGTGGTGGTGGTGGTGGTGGTGTGGGCGGGGCGGGGCGGGGCAGGCGGACGTCTTGTCAGCTGTCTGTGTTAGAGATCACTCTGTCTGTGTGTGTACGGTAAACGACACGATGTGTGGGGGGGTTGAGGGGGTGGTCGACTCCAAATCCCAAAGCGAACTGACAGGGTGGGGTGGGGCCGAACCAATCAGCCCCGCCCCGCCCCGCCCCGCCCCAGCCAGGTGGAACGGGTGGAACGGGAAGGAAGCGTTGGGGGCGGAGGGGGTTTGGGTGGTGGGGCAGGGTAAGGGATCGTGGGGCGCGTGTCCGCGCATGGGCCAAACCGGCCACCCCCCCCTGGGTATGGTGCAATCGGGCTGGTATCTACAACCCCACGCTACAACCCCCTCCCCTTGTGCGTGCCCCTGGCCTCGTCCGAGCCGCGCTGTGTGCATCACGCCTCTCACGCCTTTCTCACTGCAAGCCTCTTGCTTTGCTCACTCCCTCTCACCCGCCCTCACCCGCCTTCTCCCCAACCTCCCCAACCTCCCCAACGCACACATCCCCACCACATCCCCACCTCTCCAACGCACACACGCACACACACAGCGCTTCACACTGCTGTTCTCTCCCTTGTGATCTCTAACACACACAGCGCTTCGACGGCGGCTGCCTGCTGGGCGGCAAGGTGACGCGGCACGTGGGCTTTGGCGACACGCTGGACCTGGGCCGCTTCATGACCCCGGCCCCGGCCCCGGCCCCGCAGGGGCAGCAGGGGCAGGGGGGGCAGCATGGGCCAACGCCAGCGACGTCCAGTAACGGCGCCGCCGCCGCGGGCATCGGAAGCGGGCACTACCAGCACCAGCACCAGCACCAGCAGCACCACCACGGTGGCCACCACCACCACCACCACCACCACCACCATCATCATCATCATCATCATCAACAAGGCGGGCAGCAGCAACAGCAGCAGCACCTCCAGCACGACCCAGGGCGGAGCGTGTACACGTTGACCGGCGTGGTGGTGCACCAGGTGGGTGTAGTGGGCGGGTGGGTGGTAGTTCAGAAGGGTGGGTAGGTGGGTGGGTGTGAGCACGGCCTTGAGGCGCGTTGGGCGCCCCACCCACCCAACCAACCAACCAACCAACCAACCACCTAACCAACCAACCAACCCCACCCAGGGCTCCTCGCTGCACTCGGGCCACTACTATGCCTACGTGCGCGACGGCTCCGACCGCTGGGCGCTCATGAACGACTCGACCGTCAGCCCCGTCGCCTCCTTCGCCGAGGTGGCGCGGGAGCAGGCCTACATGCTCTTCTACACGCGGCAGAGCATGAAGCGGCCGCGGGAGCCGCCGCCGCCGCCGCCGCCGGCGCCGGAGGCGGCGGGCGCGGGCGCGGGCGGGGGCGGGTCGCAGCCGGCTACGCCGGCGGCGGCCGCCAAGGCGGCGGCGGCCGTGTACGGGCCGCAGCTGCCGCCGGGCTTTGCCCGCGCGGCGTCGGCGCCGACGGTGGTGGGCACCACCGCGGCCGCGGCGGCGGTTGGGGCCGGAAGCGGCGGCGGGAGCGGGAGCGCCGCGAGCAGCGCCGTCGGCAGCGGCGGCGACCTGGGCGGCGCAGGGGGGCCGGTGGGGTTGCTGGGGCGGTGGCAGCAGGCGGCAGTGCCGACGGCGCGGCTGGCGGCGCGACCGGCGCAGCAGCAGGCGCCGCCGACGTCGACGGCCAAGCTGCCGCCCAAGTTCACCATCACCCCCCGCGCGTCGCTCGATCGGCCGGCAGCAGGTGCTGCTGGCCCACGCGGCGCACGCTCCGCGCCGTCCACGCCATCCGCGTCCACCGCCGCCACCGCCAGATCCGACGCAACCGCAACCGCTACCGCAACCGCTACCGTTACCACAACGGCAACCGGCTCGGAAGCCGCGGCCGCCGCGGCCGCCACTGCCGACGGCGCGCCGCTGTCTGGGCGGAAGCGCAAGCAGCCGGAGGAGCCCTCGGGCGGCGAATCCGGCGCCGCCGCCGGCACGCCCGGGGCCGCCGCCAGCGGCGGCGGCGGCACCACGGCCAGCAGCGCCGCGGAGCGGCGGCGCGCGGCGGTGGAGGCGGAGGTGGCCGCGCACAAGGCGTGCGCCAGCTGGCGCGAGGGCGTGAAGCGGCTCAAGGGCGCGATGAGCGGCATGATCCGCAGCTCGGAGTGGATGGTGCAGGCGGCGGCGGTGCTGCGGTCGCTCAAGCGCAGCGGGCTCAGTTTGCAGGTGGGCGGGCGGGCGGGTGTGAGGATGGGCGGGAGTGTGTGAGGGTGGGGTACGAGTGGAAAGGCTTGGGTGCGGAGAAGCGCTCGGGCTGGCGGCGGGGGCGGGTGCGGGTGCGGGTGCGGGTGCGGGTGCGGGTGCGGGTGCGGGTGCGGGTGTGGGTGCGGGTGCGGGTGCGGGTGCGGGTGCGGGTGTGGGTGCGGGTGCGGGTGTGGGTGCGGGTGGGTGCGGGTGCGGGTGCGGGTGCGGGTGCGGGTGGATCTGGAGGACTGCGCTTTGGAAGTCGCCGTTCGACGACCAGCATGCCTGTCGTGCCCTAAAGCGTTGAGCGCACACGTGCCGTACGCCGTGAGCCGCCGGTACCGCTCCCTACCCCTACCACCACACCACACCACAACACCGCTCTTGTTACCCCTCCACGCTCACCTCCTCGCTCTTATGCATTGGGTTTGGTTTAGTTTGGGCTGGTAACCACAACCCCCCCCCCCCGTTTAGTTTGGGCTGGTAACCACGACCCCCCGTGTGCCATCGTGCCTACATGTGCCGCACCACATCCGCGCCCGCAGGAGGTGGTGGCGCTGCCGCGCACCGACAGCCGGCGGCAGCAGCTGCGCCAGGTGGTGCCGCGCGGCGTGCTGGAGCACGGCGCCGGCGAGCTGGGCCGGCTGCTGCGGGCGCTGCTGGTGCAGCTGGGCTGGCTGGGCGCGGCGGCGGGGCCGCTGCTGCTGCCGGCGCTGCTGTAGCTGTAGCTGTGGTTGTGGCTGTAGCTGTAGCTGTAGCTGTAGCTGTAGCCGCATGGTGATGCATGCATTGCGAGCGAGACGTTGGTTGCAGGTGTGTTGCAGGGGTGTTGCATTGCATGGCTTGCAGCGGATGATGCGGGGGACGGACGGACAGCGATGCGTGGCAATACCGTAATGTGGCGCATTGCATGGAAGGGCGCTCGATTGGGGGATGGGGATGGGGATGGGGATGGGGATGGCGGACACGGCTGCACCACGGCTGTATCAGGTGCCGAACGGCGGCGGCGATAGATGCAGAAATGCATCTTCAGCTTGAGCTGAGGTGGTCGTCTGGGGTGCCGGCGTGGGTGAGGCGGCCATTGGGTTTGGGGCCGGGGCGCCATGCAAAGCAGCTCGGCAAGACGGTTATAATTGGGATGTAAGCGTACGGTATTCTGTTAGGCATACCGTTGTAGATGAGTGTGCGCGGCGTTTTCAGCAGGATGGCTTGGGGCACATGTTTGTGCGTGTATGTATGTATGTACGCTTTGTGGCGTGCACGATGAGCCAGCAGGATGGATGCATGAATGGGCAAGAACTTGGAAGCGCCCGGCCGCAGGCGGGGAGCCCCCAAGTCAAGTCAAAGGAAGCAACAATGGGCTGGTAACGCGGGTTGCAGCCATTCCAGGCTCCGTCCCCCTTTCCAAGGTGGCTCGCGCGGCGGCATGAGCGGGGGTCCTGATCAAGCCGCCAGCGGGGCAGGGCAGGGGTTCGGGGTGAGCGAGCTCGCACAGACGCACACGCACTGGAGAACGCAGGCAGACAGACACAATGACGCCTGCGGCCACACGGCCCCGCTAGCTAGGCATTGATAGGTAGGCCTTGACGCCTCGTGCCCGCTTGTCAGGCTCGCTCTGGCGGCTCAGCGGCTGAAAGCAATAATACGGTATTGGATGGGCGTCTTGACGTTCAGTTCGGTGCTCGGGCGGTTTGTTATGTCGGCCACGGGCTGCACAGCACCCGCAGCTTCTGCGTCGCGAAGTGGGATGGGTGTGTAAGCGCGCGCCTTCGTGACCGACGACCTCTTCGTCCAGCCGAACTACCAGCCCGCCATGGTAAGTGCGTGTCTCCCCCTCCCGCATGAATCATAACTTCATAAGGAGTGTGGCCCTGCTCCCTGCTGCTCGTGTGTGTTTACCCTTGCCCGTCTGCTGGACAGTGTGTACACGAATGCATGCCGCCGGGGTTGCCGCCAAGGTCTTTGTTTATGCCAACGCCTCGGCCATCTCCGGCACCTGCCCTGCGGAGCGCAGGGTGCCGGACGCTCACACCGCTACTTGTAGGACCATCACCTGCTGGAGGGCGGGGCGGCCTAGACGCCTGCAACCACCAGCTACCAGCAGCAGCCCTGCTTCCGTCAGTGGCAGGCATACACGAGCCCAGAGCCCTGCCTGGCAGCCTTCGGCCCCAGCGGCAGCTATGTCCTCGAGAGGCTGCAGACCTCCCTCCTCCTACTACTACTGCGTGCCGCCATTTGGGAGCCAGCCGGCCGGCTGCCGCCGCGGTGGCCGCCGGAGGAGGGGGGCGGCCGGGCGGGTGCTGCTGGCGCCGGCGCTGGCACCGGCGGAGCCAGCGCCGCAAACCGATCCGCAAACCCCTTTGCCAACGGCACACGGGATGGCGGCGGCGGCGGCGGCGGCGTAGAGGGCCGGGCGGCGGCGGTGGTGTCGAGCTGGGTGCTGGTGGGTGCGGCTGGGGGGGGGGGGGGGGGTAGCCATCCATGGATGGAGTTTATCAAATGTTTGTGATGGGGGGCGGGGGCAGTACGGTATGGCGCTGGTGCTGATGCTGCTGGTGGTGGCGTGACTGCGTAGTGTGATACCCGAGTACGCCTCGTCCGCGTGCCTGCAGTATGAAGTATGAATGCAGCGTCTGGCCGTCTGGCGCTGTCGGCGGAGGCAATTGCTGCATTGCTGCATGCATGACGGCGTGCGTTTATTTGCGGCATATGGCAAGGCGGCACGGCATGCTGGCTGTGCGTGATTGAGGGTGGCAGGGTGCAGTCGTCCCCATCTGTTGTGGTGGCGAGGTAGCCATGTCCGTACGTGTATGTATGTAGCGCGCTATGGTTCGTTTCACCGCCGGGGGACCTGGATGGCGGCAGTGCGGTCGTCAATCCGACATCCCCAGGCGCATGCATGCATGCGAGGCGCGCGATTGCCGGCACCTACCAGCGCCAACCAGCACCCTGCGGCCAGTTGCAATCAGGTGTGCCCGGTGTAATCATCTTCAATCTGTCGTCGCGATCTGCGCGATACCTCAGCGGTGCAGCACAACACAAATGTGCTGCTGGCCGCTGGCCTCTAACCGTAACCATCATCTACCCAGAGATGAGAGGAAGTGCTCTTTATGCAATGACGGCATAGAGGATGAGCAACATGTATTGCTCGCGTGTGAAGCTTACGCTGACATCAGAGAAAGCCACGGGCTAGCTGGAGTAGAGAGCATGCAATCAGCAATGCAGTGTACGGATCAACGTGTCTTGGCTAACTGCTTGCAAGAAGTTTGGACACGACGTAACGGGCTTCTGAGGTTGAGTAGCGCGGATAGACGTGTGCACGAAAGTCACACTGAATCTAACAGGAGAGACGAGGAGCCCTCGCGGCTCGGTTAGTCTCGTTACGGGAGAAGGAACGCACACTTCCAATCCTGTAACCATCATCATCACAACACAAACAATCCCACCACCGCCACGACCGCAACGCCGTCGCCAGCTGCAAGAATCCCAAGCATCCCTGGTGTGTTTCCAGGCAGGGGCCGCGTGAGCAACAACAACAACACACACACACACACACACACACATCTACAAGCTGCCGATGCGGCGCCAATCCATCCATGTTATACTTGTGCAGGTATAGCCCTCGTGATTTGCGCGATGCACACGCAGCCGCCGCATCGGTGCGTTCCTCCTCCGTCGTACAAGCAAGGCTGACTCATCCGTTGCCGGGGGAGTGCCGCTCAACCCTCACGCACGAAGAAACTTGCCCAGCCACTGGCACTGCCAGCGCAGTAGCACTCGCTCACCCCATCGTTGGCCGGCGCACACACATACACACACACACACACAATTCTCTCCATTTCCGTTTACTAACACACCCACCCACACACACGCGCCACGCCTGGCCGCGCCACCCCTCCGTCCGGCACCCTCCCTCCATATCACCCCACACCAGCCGCACCAGACACAGCAGCATTTCGCTGACAGGGAATGAGCGCCACGCGCAGTACGGTATGCCAAAGCGCGCCAAAACGCGCCCCCGATTACTAAGCCAAAGACAATGCACTTGATTGACATCACATCAGCACATGTGCATAGCCACTGCTGCAGCTCACGAGTCAACTCGCTTGCAGCGCCCCCTGGGCAGCAGCAGCGCAACAGGCAGCCCGAACCCCCTCCCCCTTGCCGAGGCCTGCCTGCCCCTGACCTTGTTTGTCTGGCACGTGTGTGTTGATTATTTACCGCAGCAGCAGTCAATCCAAGGAAACCGCGCGCGCGAGCCAAGTCGAGCGACGCGCGCTTATTGCATCCTGGGATTTCCATTCTCCGGATTGTTTTATGTAGCCGGCATTTTGCCCAGATGTCAATACAATGCAGTGCTGAGGGAAGGTTCCGAGCTCATTGCAAGTTTGTAACTCGCCGCCATTCTTACTCCTTCTATCTCCATCCACGACACGCATCGCCGGCCGCTGACCGACCTCAAAACACACACGACAAGGCCGTGTGCACAACGCCGTGTGCACACCCATTGCCCCCCACCCCTCCCCAACCTGTGCAGTTCGCGGCCCCCCCTCCGCCGCCCAAATATCCGCAACCCATACCCCCACCCTTGTCCACGTGCTATTCTGACGTACATACACACACACACACAATTCGTTTGTTCTCTCCTTGTGAACTCTGAACACACACAAATAAGCCACCCTGATGAGGTCCACCCACTCATCAGGCGCCGTACATTGCGCCGCCGCCCTCGCCGGGTGGTGGTGCGGCGGCGCCGCCGCCCTCCGGCTGCTCCACCCAACGACCAAACGACGCAACCACCCCAACCGCCCCGAGCATGGGCTTATCGCCGTACGAGTAACGCGGCATGAGGCCGGGGCTGGGCTGCCGCGCGAGCGGCGGTTGCATGGGCTGGTGCTGCGCCGCAGCGCCGCCGTAACCGTCGTAACCGCCGTCGTGGTAACCGTCAACCGCCGCGGAGCGGTTGATCACCTCGGTCAGCAGGGCGGCGGGCGCTGACGTCATGATCGACATGTTGGCGGCGGCGGCGGCGCCGCCGCCGCTGCCCTGGCGCGCCGCATGCAGCCCAAAGTTTTCATCTGCGAATGCAACCCAGCCGCAGGGATGCTTAAAAGAAGGACAAAAGCACAGCACGTCAGCGACAGAGGTTGAGGGCTTGGGCCTCACGAGTGACGTCTTTGGCATGTCCCATGAGAATGGCTGTGCCTGGGTGTCCCCGCTCCCTCAAAAGCCCGATGCACAACCCCATGGGGCTACCGCCGCAACCGCAGCCCTCATCTCACCGTCCATCAATGTCGTTGAGCCCACATTGCTGCCCGAAAACCTTGCGCCGCCGCCGCCAGCCACCGCCGCCGCAAACGCCGACGAACCCATGCCGCTCCCCGGAAGCAACTGCAGCTGCTGCTGCAGCAGCTGCTGCTGCCCGCTGTTGCTGCCGCCGCTGTAGCTGGACCCGGCTCCGTACTGTTGGGGCGAGTGCGGCTGGGAGGTGGGGTTGGAGCCGGTGTGGGGGCTGTGGGAGGATGGCGGGAAGTAGTGCGGCGAGGGGGGCCCCATGGAGCCCGGCTGCTGCGGCGGGTAGGCGGCGGGGTACGGCGGCTGTAGCTGCTGCTGCTGCTGCTGCGGCTGTAGCTGGATGTGCGAATGCGACCGCGACCGCAGCTGCTGCTGCTGCTGGTACGGGTACCCCTGCTGCTGTTGCTGCTGGTAGACGCTGGGAAAGCCGAAGCCGTCGGTGCCGCTGCCGCCAGACGGCGCCAGCCCGCCGGCGCCGCCGGCGCCGCCAAAGACCGGGCCGGCAGACGAAGGGCCGCTGGGGCCGCCGCCGCCGCCGGGGCTGATGTGTCCCGGGACCGAGTTGGGCCCAGACTCCGCCGCCGCCGCCGACATTCCATAATGCATGAACGCCGTTGACTGACCCTGCACAGGCAGCTGCCGCTGCATGGGAGGCGGCTGCTGCATGGACGCCGCGAATGGTCCCCACGCGCCGGCGGCGGCGGCGGCGCCGCCGCCGCCGCCAACCGCCGCCACCGCCACGTGACCGTGACTGGGCGCGGGGCCGGGGGCGCCCGAGGTTGTGACTACGAAGGAGGGGTGGGCGCCGCCGCCGGCGCTGTGGGGGCCCGCGTGACCGCCGCCGCCGGCGCCGCCGGTGGTCGTGGTGGGTAGCAGCAGCTGCGAGTGCGAGCCCGACGAAGGGCCCAGGTTCAGCGACTTGGCCGAGTGTGAGGCGCCAGGGCCGGCGGGCCGGCTGGCGGCGGCGCCGGCGCCGACCGCGGCGCCTGTGCTGGTGCTGTTGGGGGTGCCGCTGGCGGGCGTGCCCGTGGCGGAGCCGCCGCCGCCGCCGCCGCCGGCGGCGCCGCCAGCGGCACCAGCACCGGCAATCAGCACGGGGCCGCCGGGTGCGGACATACGGCCCTCGGCGGCGCGCTGCTTCTTGCTCTTGCGCGCGCAGCCCTGTTTGGTTGGGTCCGGTGTGGTTGGGTTGGTTGGTTGGGTTGGGTTGGTTGGGTTGGTTGTGATAAATTGTTTTTGGGGGGTTGGGGTGGGCTGGCGCGGAGCGGGTGACGGCAACGGCAACGGCAGAACAGGCACGTGGCACCCGTGTGGTGGTGCGGCATGTGGGGGCACCCGCCGGCGCCAACCGACAACTGCAAAGGCCCGTACGCATGCCGAGGGAGGGCGGCGCATGGCGAACCCCGTGCCGTGCCGTGCCGTGCCAGCACCCACCCACCCCCTTGTGCAACAACCATGGTTACAATCCCCACCGCGAGCGGCCGATGCTCCCCCGCGCCTCGCTGTCCCCCCCATGCTCCCCCTTTGCCCCCCACACTTTCGCTTTTGGTTTCTGGAATGAACTACCCCCCCCACATCGGCACTTCACAACCATTTGATAAACACCATCCGATGGATGGCTACCCCCCCCCCCCCCACACACACACTCGTGCGCACATACGCCCGGCACCCACCCACCCACCCACCCACCTTGAGGACGGGCAGGCCGCGGGCGGTGAGCCAGTTGCCCAGGGCGGTGTTTTCGCCCGCCACCTACACGCAACACATACATACACACACGTATACACACACGTATACATGTTTCGTGGTGAGTGGAGCGGCGGCATGCGTTGAACGAACGGTCATTTACCCCATGCCACTCCCTCTCCCCGCTTCCCATGCCGCTTTTCCCGGGCCCGCTCCTCCCGGCCCCTCCCCCCCACCCCTTCTTCCCTGGCCCCACGCCCCCTCTCCGCCCTCTCCTCGCTGCCCCCACCCGCTACCCGCCCCGCCCTCCCCCCGCTCCCCACCTAACACACCCACACCTACCTTGATGGAGCAGTGCCACTTGGCGGTGGTGCTGCCGCCCTCCTTCTCGAAGCGCGAGCGGCTCACGAACTGGTTGTTCCACCAGATGCAGTCCTGTGGTGCGGGGGCGGTGGCGTGAGGGGGCGGGGGTGGTGGTGAGGGGGCGTGAGGGGGTGGTGATGCGGGCTTTGAGGAGGCGGGTTGGAGGGGGCAGCCACACATGGATGGTGTTGTATCAATGATGAGGGGGGCGGTGCGGGGAGCGGGGGCGGTGCGGGGAGCGGGGGCGCGGCGAGGTGAGACGGTGGTTCGGGGGCTGGCGAGGCAAGGGCGTGTCGTGCGACTTAGCGGCGTGTGCGTACGGCACAGCGGCGTGCGGGCAGCGCGCGTGTGTCCAGTCCCGGGCAGGCCTGAGTCACCCGAGTCACCTGAAGTGCCAACGCACGCCTCCTTGCACTTCTCGCACTGTCGACGCCTTCCCCGCCCCCGCCTTGCCCCACCCAAACGCGCACGCGCACGTGCAAACGCGCACCACCTCCCTCCCCTCCCCTCCCCAACGCCTCCCCTCCCCTCCCCTCCCCGCCCCTCCCCTCCCCTCCCCTCCCCACCTGGTTGGCAAGGTACTTGTCCGGGTGGAACACGCCGCTCACGGTGATGCGCGCGCGCCGCCCCTCGGCGTCCACCTGACCCGGCTTGCCCTGCCCCGTCACCGTCACCGCCACCGGCCCCGGGATCTCCTCCGGCCGCCACGTGCGCCCGCCGCCGCCGCCGTCCTCGCCGCTGCTGGCGCCGTCCTCGTTGTCGTTGTCGTTATCCACGCCGCCCAGGCCGGAGCCCAGCATGCCCGAGGCGGCGGCGGCGCCGCCGCCGAGCGCGCCGGAGGCGGAGGCGCGGCGCGCCGACGGCGGCGGCGTCATGGACCTGGAGCGGTTGCGGGAGCGCTTGGACTGTCCGGACAGAGCCGAGGCGCCGCCGGTGGTGGCGGTGCTGACACTGCCGCCGCCGAGGTTGAGGCCGCTGAGGCCGGAGAACGACGGCCCGGCGGCGCCGCCGGTCACCACGCTGCCGTCGCCGCCGCTGGGCGACGGCAGGCCGCGCGGCAGCGGCACGCCGGTGACGCTGGTGCGGCGGTCGCCGCCGCCGCCGCCGCCACCAAGCTCCGTGTCGCTGAGCGTCGTGGTGGTGCTGACGTTGCAATCCCGCGGGCCGTACAGGTAGCTGTGCTGTCCGCCGCCGCCGGCGGCGCCGCCGCCGCCGCTGCCGCGGCGGGCGTAGTAGTCGCCTCCTGCCACAGCCGGCCCCAGGATGGCCGCCGGCGCACTGGCGCCGCCCAGCTGCTGGCGGCGGCTGGCGGCGGCTGCCGCCTCGGCGGCGGCGCCGGCAAAGGGGCTGCCGCCTGCGGCGGCGGCGGCGCCGGCGGCGCCGCCAGCCGCCGCCATGCCGGTCAGGGAGGCGCGCGAAAAGGGGCTGGCGGTGGCGGAGGCGACGCCGGAGCCGGGGCCGGCGGCAGCGCCGTCGTCCACGGCCCCGCTGATGCTGGTGCCGCTGGGGCGGAGGAAGGACGGGTGGTGGTGGTGGTGGTGGGGGTGCTGCTGCGCCGCCGCTGACGACAACGACAACGACGGGCCGCGCGGCGGCAGCGCCTGGAGGCCGCCGCCGCCGCCGCCGCCGCCCGACCAGTACGGCGACCCGCCCGCCTCCTGCCCCGCTACTGCCCCGGCAGTAGCACCGCCGCCAGGGTACTGCTGCTGCTGCTGCTGCTGCTGGCCAAAGATCATGCCAGGGAAGTTGCGCGGCGACAGCGGCGGCGTGCCGGCGGCGGAAGCCGCGCACGAGCCGCCGCCGCCGCCGCCGCCGCCGGGCATGGCGCCGCTGCCGTACGGGTTCAGGCTCACGCCGCCGCCGCCGCCGCCGCCGCCGCCGTCGCCACTGGTCATGCCGCTGTAGCTGGAGCGCGCAAACGCCGGCCCGCTGACGGCGCCGCCGCCTCCATATGGATCCATGGACGCGCGGCTGCTGCCCTGCAGCTGCGCCGCGCGGCTGTAGCCGCCGCCGCCGCCGCCGCCGCCGTACAGTGCCGGCTGCAGCAGGCCGGACGCCCCGTCCACCGGTGCCATGGCCGGCAGCCCAGGCGTGTCGTCGCTGGTGCCGGTGCCGCTGGCGCGGCTCTCGCGCGCAAAGCCGCGGAAGCCGCCGCCGCCGCCGGCGCCGGCGCCCTGCTCGTCAACTGCCATCTGCAGCTGGGGCTGCTGCTGCTGCTGCTGCTGTTGCTGGGGCGGGTGCGCCAGCTGCTGCTGCCGGTCGGCGGCGGTGGCGGAGCGCAGCGCGCTCAGCAGGTCCATGTGCAGCGAGTTGCCGGGGTCCAGGCCGGGCGGCGGCGGGGCGGGAACAACGGCAGTAGCAGCAGCGGCAGCAGGGGCAGTAGCGGCAGGGCCAGGGGCAGGGGCAGCAGAGGCAGTCGCCACTGGGGCCGCGGGGTCTGCGGGGTCTGCGGCCGGGGCCGCAGAGGAGGCGGCGCCGGCAGCATCCGCGACCGAAGAGCCCTGGTGCGCCGGCCCCCGCTCCCGCTGCTCCCGCTGCTGCTGCTGCTGCTGCTGCTGCTGCTGCTGCTCCTGCGGCGGCTGCTGCAGCTGCTGCTGCTGCTCCTGCGGCGGCTGCTGCTCCCGCTGCTGCAGCAGCTGCTGCTGCTCCGCTGGCGCCATTTCCACATCTTCGCCACCGCCTGCCGCGGTGGCAGCCGCCGTCGCGGCCGCCGCCGCCGCAGCCGCCGCCGCAGCGGCCTCCGCCTCCGCTGCGGCCGCCGCCGCCGCCGCCACCTGCGCCGCGATGACGTCCTGCGGTACGGGCAGCCCCAGGCCGTACGGTACGGGTTTGGAGCACAGGCTCTGCAGCAGGCCGGGAATGTCGGGCAGGGTGTCTGAGTCCAGCGTGGGCAGTTCGCCGCTGCCGCCGTCGTCGCCGTTGGCTTCGGGCTGCTTAGACGGCTGCTGCTGCTGCTGCTGCTGCTGCTGCTGGTGGTGGTCATGGGATGCGATGCTATTGGTGGTGGTGCCGTTGTTGTTGGTAGTGGCAGTGGCGGCGGTGGCCGCGGCGGCTTTCGCCGCCGCTGCCGCGTCCTCGGCGTCGGCTTCCGCCAGCACCGCGGCCGCGACGGCGGCGTAGCTGCTGCTGCTGACGTCGCCGTCGTGCAGGCCGGCCAGGGGGTGGCTGGTCACGCCGCCGCGGGGGGCCACGAAGGGCTGCGGGGGCGCCGGCGGGCCCCGGGGCGGGGGCGGCGGCGGCAGGGGTGCGAGGTTCGTGGGCCCGGGGGAGCCGGTCTGCGGCTGGGCCGCGTTGGGAGCGAGCGCCTCCGAGCGCTCGCTCTTTTCCAGCAGGCTGAGCAGCTGCATGAGGCTGTCCTTCTCGGTTATGTAGGGCTGCGGAAGCTGCGGCTGCTTAGCTTGCGGCCGAGCAACATTCAGCACGCTCGCATCCTTGTCCTCAGACTCGGAGTCGCTCAGGTTGCCAGCGGCCGCGAAGGCGGTTCCACCTCCAAACCTGGGAGGCTGCGACCATGTATTAAGGTCGGCCTCGTCGGGCCCAGAGCGCGCGTCTTGCTGCATCTCGTCGTTTTCTTCACTGTCAGCTAAGCTGCTGGAGGTCTGTGGGTAGCATGTCTCTTGATTATGGTCGCCAACCGCAATATGACTATGATTAGAAGCGCAGGGCTGCTGCTGCTTTGCCCGGGGTTGCATAAACCGAAGCTCGGAGGCGCGGCCCAACTGGGCAGATTGAACCAGCGAAAATGCGACGTCCCAATGTGCAATTGTTACGACACATGTATTCAAGATTGCGCTTTGGATGTCGGTCGGAGTGCATTGGTTTCCTTTCCGCCGCGGTGGTCAAGGTCAGCGGCCGCTCTGCCGATCGAGTCGGTCTCGGCGCTTGCTTGTAGTTTGCACAAGTATTGTATACATGTATGCGAGCGCGGGCGTTGTTGGAGCCGGAGCTTCTGGCCGATCGGTTCCTTCGCGCATAACGGTTGGGCTAGGAGGGCCGCGAGAACGCCGCCCTTGGACACTGATCATGCGGCGACCGTTCGGCTCTTCTCGACGAGGTTTTAAGCTTGAAGGAACACCCGAACCCCGGCAGTCCCTGTTCCACCGCACCACCTTATTCGGCTCGCAGTCGGCGCGCCTGGTTTTACGAGCCTGCAGGAGGCCAAGCAGGAGGCCGCGGCAGCCAGTGCGGATCGAGTGCGGCTCCCCGGTTGTTCCGACATACAAGTGACAATGCGGTACCCCGGGCCCGACACGCAGGCAAGGCGGCCCAACCGCCAGCGCCTGGACTGGAACTGGCCATCTGCACGCACAGCTGCCCAGGTACGCCCCCCCCCCCACACACATACACATCTGCTCCCCCGCTCCATCACAGCGCCGGAACCCCATCCACAGCGCAATTACGTACAACAGCTCTCCTTCTGTCCTTCACCCACACTGCTCATGCCTGTACATGCGTCACCGGCACGGCGCCTCGCCCGCCTCCCCAGTCGGCCAGTCAGCGTCCTTTTCCACACATTTTACAACCCTCACTGCCCCACACTGCTTCTACGTTTTCGGCCGTTTGAGGCGCAGATTTCTACGCGTAGAAGGAAGATACGGGCACTGCAGTTCGGGCACACTACTGGGACCTTGCATGTTTCATGTTTGCCCCGTGCGCGTTCCATCAGCGACCGCGGCAGCGACCGCGGCAGCAACCGCCAACACGCGCACAACCCTGCTCCACCTCCAGCTCCAGCTCCTCTCGACCCGTGTCCACACTGCCCCACTGCCCTCACGGCCCCAGGGCCTCCGCGCCCCAAGAACTGCACCGCGCAACGGCTGCGCCCTCCTCCTCCTCCCTCCTCCTCCTCCTCCTCCTCCTCCTCCTCTCCTCCTCCTCCTCCTCCTCCTCCTCCTCCTCCTCCTCCTCCTCCCTCCTCCTCCTCCTCCTCCTCCTCCTCCCCCTCCTCCCCCTCCCGCCGCAGCCCTGCCCACGGTATGCGGTAGCACGGCTGACGTCGAGCACGCCCTCGCCCCTTGCCACCTGCGCCTCACCCCCATGACCCCAACCCCCCTCCGCCCCCGCGCTCCCTGCAGCGCCAGAGCCTCCCCCCCCCACCCCTAATCCCACCAATCCGACTCAACACCTCCCAAACGAGCTAGCGTAACCTCCACGCGCACACCTACCCGCCCCCTGAGCCCGCTCCCCGGCCCCCGCCCCACACCACACACCACCAACAATGCCAACACAAAAACAAAACCAACCCCCGCCAACACAAAGAAAAGAAAGATGATGACCGAGATCACGTGAGAATGATGATGAGCAGGATGGACACCACCACCGCCGCCACCAGCGCTATCCACAGGCACTTGTTGCGCGCGGAGCGGCTGCTGCGGCTGGCGAGCGTGAGCTCGCGCTGCCCGTCCGCCACGCGCTCCGCCACCACCCCGATGGCGGTGTCCACGGTCTGCAGCTGCTCGCCCTGGGGGTGTTGGGTGTTGGGTGGGGTTGGGTTGGGTTGGGTTGGGTTGGGTGGATTGGGTGGGGTGGGGTGGGGTTCCATGCATGTTAAAATAATGACGTAGGAGATGTAGACAGACGTTGCGACACAGAGGTGGGTGGGCGGATGGGCGGGCGGTGTTGGGTTGGTGGGCGGGTGGGTGAGTCGGTGGGTGGGTGGGCGGGTGGGCGGGCGGTGTTAAGTTGGGTGGGTGGGTGGGTGGGTGGGTGGGTGGGTCGGTGGGCGGGGTGTTGGTGTTGGGATTGTTGGGGTGTGGGGGTGTACGTCGCGAGGGGAGGGGAGGATTGGACTGGTGATGTCGACAATCGTGCGCGGTAGGGGTGGGGGTAGCCATCCATAGGATGGTGTGTATCAAATTGGGGGGAGGGGGGTTCGGAGATGGCGCTCTGCTCAGTCCGTCACGCCAGGAAGCTCGACGGTGGCGCGCGCCTCCATTGCCCCATGCCTTCCGCCCGGGCTGCCTGCCTGCCGTACCGACACGGCACGGCACGGCCCCAAAGCCTACCCGGCTTCATCACCGGGTTATGGACACTACCGGGCACAGTCACCCAATCCACACCTGCGGGTGCCCCTCCGCACATCCCGCTGCGCCTCTGCCCGCACCCACCCGCGCCCACCCCTGGCCACAGCCGTGCCTCCCACCCCCACACCCACTGACCCCCCCACCCACCCACCCCCACCCACTGACCCCCCCCCACCCACCCCCACCCACCCACTGACCCCCCCCACCCACCCCCACACCCACTGACCCCCCCCACCCACCCCCACACCCCCCGAGGACGAGGATGGGATTTTCTCTCCACACTGACGGTGTTGATCGCTCTGCGCGCATGCGGGGGCTATCAGCATAGGGCCGTTGCGCTGTCATCCGGGCTTGGGTGGAGGGCGCGCGCGCGGCCGCACTGGGATGGGTCAATGTTGGCGAGGCCGGCTGTTGGACGGGATGGCGGGTGAGGTGGACGCGCGGAGGCTGGCCGGGCTTTGCCAAGGCAATTCACTGGGTGGGACTCCTGGGCGGGCGGCGCGTGGTGGTGGTGGGGGTGGTGGTGGGGGTGGATGCGTGTGGTGTGGTGGTGGGGGGGGGGGGGGCGCGGGCGGGCGGGCAGGCGAGCGCGCACACCCGACCTTCCGCACCTGCCACCCAGGCTCTAGTTGTGCGTGTTGGGGTTGGCTTGGGATCCTCTCTCTTTACGTGTGCCCATGTTACCTCGTCCCTCCCTCCTCTCCTGAGCACCTACAGGCCCCGGACGCCCTCGTCTGCGTGAGGGCGCCCGGATTGGCAGGGTTGTGGGGAGCCGTACGCGGCCCGCACCCTGCCTCTCCTCTAACGGCTTCCCTCCTCCTCCTGTCCTGGCCCTTGTGTGGCCCCATCCCCATGCCTACTTATGTCTCCTGTTGCAGGCTGACGATTCTTTCTCTTTTGCCACCCAGGCTCGTGTACCTAGGATGCCCTTGTGCCTTTTTCGCTACCACGCTTTTTCGCTTACACCGTTTGCCCATTCCCTTTCGCATGCCGCCGTCCCGCCCTGGCGCTGGTCCCCTGCCTGGCGCCCGGGCTCCGTTCCTGATTATTAGGTGGGTATCAAATTCGCGCGTCTAGCCTGCACTGCTCGTTAGCACGTGACGTTTGTTGGTGTGCGAGCCTGGGTGGCAATTGCGAAGGCGGCTGCCGTCAACCTTGCCCGAGACTGAAGTGGTAATCGCCTACTCAGTCAAAGGTTAAGTTTGGGTGGCTCGACGGGCAACGACTGGGAATTTTGGGTTCGGGACCGGGACTTCTCGGGTTGTGGGAATGTTTGCGAGTTTTCTCCTCATCCTTCGCCCATATTAGGCCACGCTCACCTCCTCGCTCTTATGCATTGGGTTTGGTTTAGTTTGGGCTGGTAACCACAACCCCCCCCCCCACCCACCCACCCACCCACCCACCCACACCCACCCACCTGGTCCGCAATCAGCACCGCCAGGTCCTGGAACATCTCGTTCACCTGTGGCAGGCAGCCAGCCAGGCAGCCAGGCAGCCAGGCAGCAGGCGGGGGGCGGGGGATGTCATAACCGGCCCATTCTAAATCAAGACACCAAACTAACAGCAGCCGCTCTGTCCAGCCCTTTCCCGCCCACCCGCCCTGTCCGGCGCGATGCGCCCCACCACCCTCAACCAGCCTCAACCACCACCTACCACTCACCGCGCGCCCCTCGTACCACCACCTCCTACACGGCCCCTCCACCTCCCACTCCCACACCGCTCCTCAGTCTCCCCATTCCCCCTCCCCTGTCCCGCTCCCAGCCCCATCCATCCTATCCTCGGTCCCAGTCCTCTGTCCCGCCCCAGCCCAACCCCCAGCCTCCCCAACCCTCGCCGGTTCAATCTCTCAGTCTCGCCAGTCCCACCCCTTCGCCTACCCAGTCCCCTCCCCCCCTTCACCCCCTTCTCCCCAGCCCCCCGTCCCACAGACCCTCCCTCCCTCAAAGGCCCCCCTCAAAGGCCCCCCCCTCAAAGGCCCCCCACCCACCCACCCACCCACCCACCCACCCACCCACCACCCACCCACCCACCCACCCACCCACCCACCCACCCACCCGCCCACCCACCCACCCACCTATACCCACCCACCTATACCCACCCACCTATACCCACCCACCCACCTACCCACCCAGACACCCACCCACCCACCTATACCCACCCACCCACCCCACCCACCCACCCACCCACCCACCCACCCACCCACCCACCTATACCCACCCACCCACCTATACCCACCCACCCACCTACCCACCCAGACACCCACCCACCCACCTATACCCACCCACCCACCTATACCACCCACCCGCCCACCCACCCACCCACCTATACCCACCCACCTATACCCACCCACCCACCTACCCACCCAGACACCCACCCACCCACCTATACCCACCCACCCACCCACCCACCCACCCACCTATACCCACCCACCCACCCACCCACCCACCCACCCACCCACCCACCCACCCACCCACCCACCCACCCACCCCACCCACCCACCCACCCACCCACCCACCCACCTCGCCGATCTGCCGCTGTATCTCCGCGATGCCCGCGTCCCGCTCCTCAATCAGCGCCTCGTGGTAGCGCACGCTGTCGTCCAGGGCCGCCACCTGGGAGGGAGCAGGGGGCAGCAGGGGGCAGCAGCAGCAGCAGGGGGCAGCAGTAGCAGCAGCAGCAGCAGCAGCAGGGGGCAGCAGCAGCAGCAGGGGGCAGCAGCGTCAGGTGTGAAGAAGCCATCGGATGCAGTGGCAGCGTTCGCAGGGCGGGAGACCGAGAGCAGGAGCAGCAGGAGCAGCCGAGGCAGATGCAGCATCATCACCGCATCGGCGTTGGAAGCAGCAGTAGCAGCAGCAGTAGCAGTAGCAGCAGCCATTGCAGGTGCATGGCGTGCATGGGGTGCAGGGGGCACAGCAGCGGCCGCCCAGACACAAGGTTCGCCGCCACCCACGCCGCTCCCGCACCTCCCGCCCCCTCCCAACCTGGATTCTTGAGCCCCACTGCCTCTTGGCCCCTACCAGCAAACCCCTCCCGGCCGGTTTGCCGTCCATCTCATCCCCCCCGCCCTGCGCCCGCCCTCCGCCCCTGCACCTCCCCGCCCCTTGCGGCCCAGCCCCCACCCTCCCCCGCCCCCACCTCCGCCTGCTTCTGCGCCTGCAGCCGCACCGCCGCCTCCACGTCATCCGGCGCCCCCGCGCCGCCGCCGCCGCCGCCGCGTGACGACGACGAGACGCCGCCGTCCGGCCCCAACAACGGCGCGCCCAGCCCGTCGCCTGCCAGCAGGCCCATAACATACCATGAGAACACAAGTCAAGCACACATGGCAAACCCCAACGCATCCCAAGTATGACGGTATCGGCGATCACAAGCGCATCCCAAGCAAGTGCAAATGACGGCGCCACCCCCTCGCCCCGCACGTTCAGTAGCTCGCATAGGCGGCTGCGTATCCCAGCTGCAGCGCAGTCACGTTCCTCGCAGTTTGTTTCTCACCGGGACTGTTTACCAGTACTCTTATGCATTGGGCTGGTAACCACAACCCCCCCCCCCCCGCCCCGCCCCCTCTTCCCCACCTCGCGGCCCGCTGCCGCCCGCCCGCTTGGGTGGCGGCTGACGTGGCAGGGACGCCGCCTCCCGCCGCGCCGCCTCGCCCTGGAGAGTCTTGTAGTCCTGCGGGGTGCGGGTGGTGTGTGTACGGCAGGTAGGTAGGTGCGTGCGTGTGTTAAAACTGTCAGCTACACGGTGGGACTCGCAGCTTCACCAAATGAGGGGGTGGCGTCAACACGGTGCGGCGCGTCATGTTCGCGGGCCTCTGTCGCAACCCCCTGGGAAACCCCTGGGAAACCCCAGTGCCCTGCGCAGGGATGACCAATCAGGGGCTCCAACCGCCATTCGCCGCCAATCTCGTCTTCCCCCGGCACGCGCAACCGCTACTCGTAATGGGCGCGCTGGCCTGGTCTGGTCTGGTGTGGTTGCCTGCATGTCAGTCCAACCACCACCCTCCTCCACCACGGCCTCCCCGGGGGTGCGCGGACACGCCCCGCGCACCAAGACTGTCCCTTTCCTGGCAGGAGCCATTCGACCCACATGATACCCCTTCGCTCCACTCTGGCCCCTCCTTCTCCCATATTAGGCCACGCTCACCTCCTCGCTCTTATGCATTGGGTTTGGTTTAGTTTGGGCTGGTAACCACAACCCCGCCCACCCGCCCACCCACCCTCAACCTCGTTTCGCTGCCGGAGCCCCCCCCCCCGCTCCCCCGCCCCCCCGCTCCCCGGCCCCAGTCTCACGTTCACAAAAGCGGAAAGCCCCCCTAGCCAAGCTTCAACTCACAGCTGCTAGCCAACCGCGTGTGGCCCCCTGTCACCCAAGTACGCAAACACGGCCCACATACATGATACAAGATCCCAGTGCCCCTGCCGCCGTGGCAGCCTCCCCTCCCCTCCCCTTCCCATCCTATCCCATCCCATCCCATCGCATCGCACCTGAAGGATGTTTGCGAAGTCCTGAAGCAGCCGCTTCGCTTTGAGCTGCTGCTGCTGCGCGTCGCCCGCGCCCGCGCCAGCAGCCGCAGTGCTGCCGGCCCCCGCCGCCGCTGCTGGCCCCGCGGCTGGCCCCGCGCCCGCGCCGTCGTGTAGCGTGGTGATCTTCTCCTTGATGGCCTTTGCAAGCTGCGTAGTTGTATTCAAGTTCGTGTGTATTCCAGTTCGCGTATTCCATTTTGAAGGGTAAGGGGAGGCAAGGAGGGTAGGGGCACGAGTGTCAAGTTGACGGAGCTGAGGAGCTATGGGCGTGCCAGACCGGCAGACCCCCGACCGTGCCACATCCTTGGCAGACCGCCTTTGTTTGCCCCAAGCAGCCGTGCCCTGAAAGCTCCGTTCCCCGAGCCTGACCGCCCTCTCTCCGCTCCTCCCGCCTGTACGCGCATCAAGCCGCGCGCCCGCGCACACCCGGCGCGCGGACCTGCTGGATGGAGCCATTCACGTCAGCGATGCGGTGCCGGTGGTCGACCGTGTCCTTGGCCGTCCCAAGGATGTCCACCAGCTTTCGAAGCTGTGCGACATTGTTTGCGAGCTTGAAGACGAGAGACTCCACCTCCTTCGTGCCCTGCGAGGCCAGTTTCGCACGCTGCTCAAGTCGGTGGCAATATCTAGTTTTCAAACCTGAGTACATACCTGGTTCTTGTAGTTGGAAAGCTCGCGACCCCCATTTTTGGCAAGGTCCTGCATGGCATGGAAACGTGCACAAGGTGCTCAGCACCTTGGCCAAGACTGCACGCCGGCCGACTTTCTACGCACCTGGAAGCTCATGGCAACCAGTCCCGGCGCAGGAAGTGCGTGGAAGGCTTTCGCGGGTGTGCGCGAAGGTGCCTAAAGCCTCGCAACACCCGAGTTTTTAGGTATGCTGATCCTCGTAAGCGCTATGTCAGGGATTTTGTCTAGATAAAGTCTTCGGTCGTCAAAGCAGCGCTCGCGTTGAAAAGCGCTGAGGCCGTTGGCACGCCGCGCTCGCTTTCGAGGCCTCCTTGTATCTGAATGTTTGTTGTATGCAAGTGGAGTATCATGCGAATGCATGAAACAGCATTCAGAGGGATTGACGAGCGGCCATAAGGTCCCATCTCAAGCGTGCCTCTGGTCCGGCGACGTCTGGTGCCCACCGGCGGGTCCCTGAGCGACTGTGCTTGCACGTTACGCAGGGCCTGTTGGCACGGCACCCATTTCCAGTACATTCATCTTACATCCCTAGCGCTTGGATCATTGGGCGCTCTCAAGTGATGGAGGCCCCCACAGAGCCTGCGCTGCCTCACGCCACGCCCGGACAAACGCCACGAACCCAGTGCTCCCACACCCCTTCTACCCCAGCGCCGCCGCCCCCGGCGGCGCCAGCGCCCGCCAGCCGCACGTGGCCTGGATCGTGTCGTACGTGTACGGCGGTACGGCGTCGCGCAGCGCCCGGAGACACGTCAGCACCACCCCCAGCACCTCCTGCTGCTGCTGGCCGACCAGCCCCTGCCCCTGGCCCGCCCGACCACCGCTCCCCCCGTCCCCACCACCACCCACAACACCACCGCCGCCGCCGTCACCGCCGCCGCCCGTGGCCGCCTGCAGCGCCTGCAGTGGCGCACTGCAGGCGCGCGCTACAGCCAGCAGCGCCTGCGCTACAGCCTCGCAGGAGGAGCTCCAGGGGCTGCGCGACAGCAGCCGCGGCAACGTGTACGGCAGCAGCCGTACCGCCGCGTCCCGGCTGGTGAGCGCCAGGACAAGCTCCGGCGCGGCGGAGGCGCTGGCGGCCATGGCGGCGGCCGCCGCCGCCGCCGCGGCGGCGCCGGCGGCGCTGCCCGCGCCGCCGCTGGCGGCGACGCTGCCGCCGCCGCCGGCTGCGCCGCTGGCGGCGAGGCAGACGGCGACCAGGGCGGCGGCGAGCTGCAGCTGGGCGCGCGGGTCTGAGTGACCGCTGCTACTGCTGCTACTGCTGCTGCTGCTACTGCCGCTGCTGCTACTGCCGGTTGCTGCAGCCTCGCGGGCGCCGTCCACCGTCTGCAGCAGCACCTGGACCTACGGGGGTGGGGGGTGGGGGGTGGGGGCACGCAGAGGGTTGGAGGGGTCGTGTGCGTGTGCGTGTGCGTGTGCGAGGGCTGGTGGGTGGTGGGTCACGGCAAGCAAGCACAAGGTGGAGGAAAGCCTCTGAACTGTGCCCCCCGCAGCACACTTGAATGCACTGAGCATCCTTGATGTAACCAGCTCACCCTCGCGCCCAGCCACAACCTCGCCCCGTAACCCCCGCTTGCCAGTTTGGCTTCATGGTTTCGAATGGGCACGTACCGTACTACTTACACACCCCACACCCCACTGACTAATCAAACCCCCCGCCCGGCCCTTACCTGGAAAGCCTGAGGTGTGGCCGCCAGCGCAAGACCCAGCGGCACCAGCAGCGCATCCGCCGCCGCCGCCGCCTCCGTCGCCGTCGCCGTGGCCTTCGCCGCTGCCGCTGCCGCTTCCCCCACACCCTCAGCTGCGGCTGCGGCGGCGGCAGCTGCTGACGTCATCGCCGAGCGCACCGCCATGAGCTCCCGGTAGCTGACGTGGCCAGAGCCCACCAGCACGCAGCGCAGCTGCAGCGCCGCCAGGGCGGCGGCGGCGCCGCCGCCGCCAGTGCCGCCAGTGCCGCCGCCGCCGGCGGCGGCGGCTGACGGCGCCGCCAGGACCTGCGCCGTGAGGAAGTCCGGCCGAAGGCAGCGCAGGCAGCAGGCCGCCACCGACCACAGCGTCACCACGCCGCGCACCGGCGCCGCCTGAGGCGGCGGCGGCGGCGGCGAGCCTGGCGCCGCCGCCGCCGCATCCGCCGCCGCCGCCATCACCGGCGCCGCGTCCGACGGCTCCGCCGCCAGCGGCCGGCCCGCCGGGCCGAACCACTCCCACTCGTCCACCGCCTCAACCGCCGCGGGGCCGGAGCCGCCGCCGCGCCCGCCGCCGCCGCCGCCGCCGCCACCGGCTGCCGCCGCTGACGTGGACGATGTCGGCGACGACGACGCGGCCCAGGACATGAGCTGGGCGCCCTCTCCGGGCTGCAGCGCCGGCAGCGGTGGCAGCTGGGCCGCCAGGGTGGAGATGGCGGTGTGCGCCGCCTGCGTCACATCCCTGCGGTGCAGTGGCACGTGCGTAAAGCCGGTGCGTGAAAGCCGGGGTGTAGCAGTCGGGGTGTAGAAGCCGGGGCGTAGCAGCCGGGGCGTAGCAGCCGGGGCGTAGCAGCCGGGGTGTAGCAGCCGGGGCGTAGCAAGGGACGCAGCACGGCAGCAGCAATGGGCACGGCAGGATGCGATGGGTGGGTGCAGCGGCACCGACACGGCGCTGTGCCCGGCAGCTGGGCCCATCGGGCCGCCGGTGTACGGCAGCAGCAGTGGGCCTTGCAATGCGTTCATTCATAAGCATTCGGAAGCATTGAGAAACATTGGGAAACATTCATATAATAAGCGTTCGGAAGCATTCGGAAGCATCGTTTCTAATGAAAGCGACCAAACCCAGTACCGTAAGCACCGTAGCGCTGGCGCGGGTATTCGTATGACCCCCCTCCCCCCCATGCAACCCCCCAAAGCGTGCCCCAAAGTGATTATCGCGATTGAATCGCGCAGTTTAGCTAACGGGGTGGGTCTGTACGCGCGCGAGCCTGGGTGCCATCCATGACTACCGACAACACCGACGACAAGACTGAGGATTCAAGGCTCAAGAGCGCCAGAGACCCACAGGTTAAGGCCACACCACCCCCGCGCTCTGGGTTGGGCTGGCTGGCTCGGGTTTTCTTGGTCGTTTCGCTTCTGGTTTTCGGAATGAACTACCCCCCTTCCCCCTCAAAGTGCAGCAGCCCGCTCTTGCCTGTGTGTCAGCGCCGCATCCTTGGCCTGCCACGCCCGGCACACCCCCAGCAGCCCCAGCCAGCAGTGCGCCGCCAGCCGCAGCCGCCGGCGCTCCCTGCCGCTGCTACTGCCGCTGCTACTGCCGCTGCTACTGCCGCTGCTACTGCCGCTGCTACTGCCGCCGGGCGCTACCGCCGCGGGCAGCGCCTGCCGTATCCGGCGCAGCCACGCTACAGCCGCTGCGGGGTCGTCCAGCGCGGCTGGCGAGGACCAGGGGAATGCCAACGCCGCCGGGCTGTCGCCGTCGGCTGTAGCAGCAGCAGCAGCAGCTGCTGCTGCTGATGTTGCGGCTGTAGCACCAGCACCGCTGGTGCCCTCCTCGTCGGCGTCTGGGCCGCCGTCGTCGGCTTCCGCCGCCGATGCCAGCAGCCCCGGCAGCGCCGCCACCGCCGCCGCCGCCCGCCGCGCCGCCAGGCTCCGCAGCAGCGCCGGCAGTCGGGCCAACAGCAGGCACTGGGGCAGTTACACAAGTGGGGGAGGCAGCGGGAGAGCGCCAGGCCACGGCACACGTCAGCAAACGGCAACGCCATCAAAGTCTCCGTCAGGGGTGCCCCAAAACACTCCTCAGCCACCAATCGGCACCCGCTCCACGTGTGTACGGCACCAGCAGCAATACCCTGCGCCCGCCGCCACGCACCCACACAGCGACCCCCGATCAACGCGGGCACCATTGCGCACTCACTGCCGCCAACACTCGGTACATTGCATGCACATGCACATGCACATGCTCATGCACATCCGCACATGCACATGCACATGCACATCCGCACACGCACACAAGTGCACACATGCGTTAATGTACACACACACACACGCACACACACACACACACACACACACACACACACGTGCACGCGCACCTGCATGGGGTGCGGCAGCCCCGCGAACCGCGCCGGCGCCGCCAGCTCCTCCAGCACCCCGCCCAGCCCCAGCGCCGCCACGTGGCCGTGCGACAGCGCCAGCAGCAGCGCGGCGCCGCGCAGCCGCCGGGCGGCGGCGGCGGCGGCGGCGGCGGCGGCGGTTGGCGCGGCGGCGGTTGGTGACGCGGCGGTTGGTGATGGCGATGAGGCGGCGGCGGTTGGGGACAGGGCCAGGAGCGTGCGGCAGGCTGTGGGCCAGTCGGCGGCGGGCAGGGCGGGCGCGGCGGCTAGCGCCAGGAGGGTGCTGGCCAGGGGCCCCGCAGGCAGGGCCGTCAGCCGCGTCCTGTGGGGGGGCAGGGGTGGGGGGCAGGGGGGTGGGCGGGCGGTCCAGTGAGTCCAGAGCCCAGTGGGAGGGGCATTCCAGGACCCAGCAGCAAAGCAAAACCCAAGGGGCGTCGCGCAGGGGCGTTGGGGGAAGGACATGTGTACGACGGCGATAACGGGTGGGCGGAAGCGCCCGTTGCGAGGGGGCAAGCAGCCAAGCGGCGGCGGGGCCACGTGTCCAAGGCACACAACCGTCAAGGCTGGCTTCCCCGCACAGTCCACGCACCGCCTGTCCTTCCGCGCCAGCCACCGCGGGGGAACGCACCGGGCCGCGAGGACCCCAACCGCAACCACCCCAACCGCAACCGCAACCGCAACCGCAACTGCATGACCACAGCACCACACCTGTCCATGAGCGCCGACACCAACGGCCTGGCGGCGCCGTCGGGCGGATACAACGACAATTGCTTCGGACCTGAGCCGCCGCCGCCGCCGCCGCCACGACCGCCGCCGCCAGCGCCAGCGCCCTCCCCATCCTCTGCGCCGCCGCCGCCGCCGTCCGCCGCCGCGGCGCCGCCATCGCCAGCGCTGGCGCTGGAGCCGCCCCCGCGCCCACCACCACCGCCGCCACCTCCGCCGCCGCCGCCTATCTCGTCATCCGCGTCCTCCGCCGCCGCCACGGCTGCCGAGACGGCTGCCAGCTGGAAGGCGGCGGCAGCCGCCACCCATGTGTCGGCGGCGGCTCCGCCGCCGGCGCCGCCGGCGCCCGTCGCCAGGCCTTCCAGTGCCTTCATGGCCGCCTTTGCCGGCGCCACATACTCAGGTTGCGCCAGCAGGCCGCCAGCCACGGCGCCTGGCGGGATGGGCGCCAGGGCGTCCACCAGGCTCGGCGGCGGCGGCAGCAGCGCCGCCGCCAGGCCCGCCACCGCACCCGTGCGCGCCGCCGCCGTGTGCCGCGCCGCCGCTGCCGGCAGCGGCGCCGCGCCGGCGGCGCCTGCGCCGGCGTCGGCGCCTGTGCCGCTGGCGCCGCGGACGGCCTGCTCCGCCAGGTCATTGACGACCACCAGCATTGCCGCCACCGCCGCGGCGTCGCCGGCTGCGGCGGCGGAGGCGACGGCGGCGGAGGCGCCCGCCAGGCCCGCCGCCGCCGCCACGTCACGCGTCAGCATGCCCTGCCGCAGCGCGGCGACGGTGACCACGCCCAGCCCGTACGCCGCCGCGCCGCGTACGCGCCCGTCCAGCGCTGGCGCCGCCGCCGCTGGCGCTGCCGCGCCGCCGCCAGCGCCGCCGCCAGCGCCGCCGACGCAGAGGCGGCGCAGCGTCGCCAGCGTTGCTGCCAGCTCACCGGCCGGCAGTTGCTGGTAGCGCAGCGCCTCGGGCGCCAGCACCGCCGCCGCCTCAAGCGCCGCCACCGCCGCCGCGGCGGCGCTGGAGCGGCGGCCGCGGCCGAAACCGCCGCCGCCATACCCGCTCGGCGCGCTGCCGCCGCCGGCGGCGGCATCGTCGGCGCCGTCAGCCGCCGCCGCCGCCACCTCCCGCAGCGCCGCCAGCAGCGCCGCCATCGCGCCCGCCGGCAGGCCGTGCGCGCGGTTGACGTCAACCAACAAACTGCAAAGCGCAACCGCCGTGCCCGGCAGCACCTCCTGCTCGTCCAGCTCGTCCGCCAACGGCCGCGGCGCAACCGCCGCCGTGCCCGCCGCCGACGTCTCGGCCCGCGACGGCCAGCCCGCCGGCAGCCCGCTCGCCGCCAGCTCCGCCGCCGCCGGCGCCAGCGCCGGGCACAGCCCGCCCAGTGCGCCCACCAGCGCCGCCACCGCCTCCGCCACCGCCACCAGCTCGCGCGAAGCGCCGCCGCCGCCGCCGCCGCCGCCGCCGCCGCCGCCGCCGCCGCCGCCGCCGGCGCCAGTGCGGATGTATATGGCCGGGTCTGCTGCCAGGCTGCCGGCCAGCAGGCCCAGCGCGGTGCCGGCGGCGGAGCGCACCACGGCGGTGGGCCCCGCCAGCAGCGCCGTGCGCGCGTCCGCCAGCACCTGCCGTGTGTGTGCGTGTGTGGGGGGTTGGTTGGTGCAGCGGTCTTGGTGATGACAGGAGTGAGTGACAGGAGCAGCACGCCAGGAACTCATACCGATGACCGTCGGTGTTGTCGCGCCGACCAGCAGCTCCAGCTCCACAGTAGCCCGTTTGCTGATGCCTAAACCTAAAGAATGCGTATATTTTCGAGTAGCGCGTGTGCGCGTAGAAGCTAGTGTAGTGTGAAGTTGTGGAAAGCCTTAGCCGTCGGACGCGCGCGCGCTCTGGATACCGCGAGTATGACGCTGCTGACCTTTCCTAAGCCCGAGCTGACTCACCTACGCGCACGAGCGCGCGGGCGCCACACGTGATCGGCGCCGTTTATGCGAGCATTGCAACCAATGGAGCGGGGCCGGTCAGCGTGGCGCAGGAGCACAAACATAGCAACAGTACAAGCACTAGAACAAGGCAAGGTATTTCTAGACGGCTGAGTGAGCGCGCGCTAAGTAAGCAGAGTGGAAGAGCTATACAAAAAAAGTTGCGGGTGCGGCCGGGGATAGGGGCGGCAGACGGCATGGGGGAATGGGGGCGTGCACTAGGGGCGCGGCGGGGCTCCGGGGAGCTCCCACCACCACGCCGTCGCCGGGGGCGAAGCATGCAGCCCCCGAAACGACCGACGTGTGTAGGGGTTATGTCGACCTAGGGGCGGGTGGCGGGGGTTGCGGGCGCCGCAGGGTTGCAAAGAAGGTAGAGTACAAGTCGAGGCCAGCACGGCGTTGCAGGCCAAACAACTGCGGCCACCTGTCAAGCTGTGTGCGGAGCTGGTCAAGAAGCTGGCGCGCTGGGTATAGCTGGCAGTACAAAACGAACATAAGGACAGCAACCTCCGTGATGAAGTTAAACGGGTCAAGAATAATACGCTGTAGACGCCGGAACTGCTGATAAAGATGTTGCGCTTGATGCTTTCGTTAACGGAAGACGAGGTGTGAACGAACCGGGACAGGCGCACGTCGGCAAAGGCAGTCTGACAGCGTTTGTCATAGAGGTGGGTAGTGAAGAAGGATTGACCGTCACGGTTTTCGCAGATAAGCAGGATGTCAAGGAAAGGGAGTTGGTGGGGCGGTAGGTCGTGGGTTTGCGCGGGAATTTGGAGGACGGGAGGGTAAATATCGCGGAGGGGGGTTGTGGTTACCAGCCCAAACGAAACCAAATCCAATGCATAAGAGCGAGGAGGTGAGCCTAATATGGGAGAAGGAGGAGGAGAAAACTCGCAAACATTCCCACAACCCGATAAGTCCCGGTCCCGAACCCAAAGTTATGTAGCGAAAGGGGGGTGGGGTACATGGCGGTGGGGTAGGGCGGGTAGCCCAGGAGGCCAGGGCGGGTGGAGGGCCCGCGGCATGCGGCGTGTGTGGGTTGTGACTGATTGCACAGTGGGTGTTGGGCTCGACGCGACTCGGAGCGGTTTTCCAGCTGATTTCCCTGAGCACAGTCCCCAACCACATCGCACGCAGGCAAACATGTAACAACCCTCGCCCCCGCCCCCCACACCCCCACATTGTGTTGATTTAGAACCATTGGGCTGGTATTTACAACCTGGCCCCCCCCACACTGTTTTACCAATACCCGCCCCCCTGGAATGAACCAACCCCCCTCCCCCGTCATTAATTTAACATGCATGGGATCCCCACCCACCCACACACACACACTTGCTGGCGCCGCGCAGTGCACGCAGGGCCGCGGCCTTGACTACCGCCACAGGGCACTACGTGCCTGTGCGCAGCTGCTCACCATTGGCGACCTGGTGCGAGCATACGACGCGCGCCCGCTCGACACGGCCGCCGTTATCGACTGGGACGGGTGGCTGAGAGCCCACCTGGCCCCAACAGACGCACGCCAGCGTCGCCGTGGCCCCACGCTAGCCGCCCTCCAGGGCCTGGCTGATGACATCCCACCGGCGTGGCTAAACGCCGCACGGGCCCACGCCGCACAGCTGGCGGGCCCCGGCCCCGCCCCGCCCCCCGCCCCCTCCACCCCCTCCGTCATCAGCACCATCATCATGCCGCGCATGGGATGGGTGCTACCAGGCACCGAGTCCGTCAAAATCCCCCTGGAGAAGCTGTCCGTCCGCATGGCCACAGCCCTACAGCTGGACAGTATCGCGACACGCCGTGCCGGACTCCACGAGGACTATGAGCGGGCGGCCCTTGGCCTGCCGCCCCGCTCAGAGGCGCGGCGTGAGGACCTGCCTGAAGACGCGGCAGCGGCGCTCGGCGCCTTTCGGGGCACCCTTGCGCGCCTGTGGCAGCGCGTCCGGTGGGAGCGGCGCCATTTCGAGACTTTGTGGCGGCTGGCCATCGACGCTGTGCCGCTGCCGGGCAACACTCACATGCCCACGGCTCGACGAGAGCCGTGCGGCTGTGGGCAGTATGGCTATGGCAGCGCCACAACGGGTCCAGCCGCCGCCACCCCGCCTGAGCCGCGGCAGCACCACTTCTGGGGCTGCGCGGTGGCAAAGGCGGTGGTGGCGCAGATCAACGCGCACACCCCGGGGCCCCAGCCCATCAGCCAAGCCCAGCTATGGCTAGTGCAGGCGCCCTCGGGCGTCCAGCAGTGCGTGTGGGATGTGGTGGCGATGGCGGCGCTTGCCGCCATAGAACACGGCCGGGTGCGGCTGCGCGGGATGACGCGCGCTGCAGCGGCCCAGGGAGACCAAGCGGCGGCGGCGGCAGCAGCACCCACCGAGGCAGCGGCGGCGGCAGCAGCGGGGGCGGATGCTGACCCAGATGAGGTCCCGCCCACGCAGCTGACGCCGCCGCAGCCAGGCGCCAACCACACCGAGCTTGCGTGCGCTCGCGCAGTCGCAGACTTTTGGTCGCGGCTGCTGCAGTTCGCGCAACTCGGTGTGCCCCGAAAGGGCTGGGAAGGAGTTGACGCCACCCACCCGATCCTAGCGGTGGTGGACGGGATGCTGCTCTGCGCGCTACCGCAAGCTATGGAGCTGGAGCTGGAGGAGTGACCGGGATCAGCCCTATCGAGTAGAGTGATCACCATAGCAATGAGCCGCGGACATAGCGGCTGAATCTAGGGACCAGCAGGGTTGAGAAGGGCTGGGAGGGTCAAGGGGAGTGTGCGCCAGGGTTTCGGGTCACGGGAGCTGAGGGTGGGTTGGGTGCCGGAGCACCCCGGGCGTTTTTCGGCCAAGACCGGCCTAGTAGTCAGACGCGTTTGTGGCTGCCCTTTGGCGTACTCTGCCCTGGCGTCGAATGCTGGTTAGGTAGCTGTCGAGGCTGTGAAAGGCTGCGGGGTCGCTGGACTCAGCCCCGTAGCCACCTGTCGCTGTGCTTTCGCGTGCGGTGTGACGTCTGTCCGGTGCGCGTGTTGCTGCGGTGTTGGCCCTTCAGCCTAGTGGTTGGTGAGCCCGCTGGGCCCTGCGTTGTTGTACCAGCAGTAACCCTTCTGAGGTTGCTGGCGTGGTCCAGGTTGGTTGGAGCGTCCCCCCGGTGGACTCCAGAGCTTGGCTGCGCTCTGGGCAGGGGAGACGCGTGATAGCGGCAGCGTGTGGCCTAAATGCCTCGCTGTCGCTGGCTGTCCCGAGTACTCGCTCACGAGACTCGTCAGGCCGCCTGTAAACCCGTTGTTACACACACACACACACACACACACACACACACACGCCCGCACACACCGGCGGCCTTGTGCTTTCCTAACACCGGCGGCCGCACCTGCTGCCTCGCCGCCCAGTCGGTGGGGTGGAGCCGGCTGGCCGCCAGCGCCGCGCCCAGCAGGCTGCCGCGCGTGATGCCGCTGCTGCGGCCGGCCTGGGCCTGTGGTGGGCGGGCGGGCGGGTGTCGGTGGATGGGCGTGTGTGGCGTGTGTGGAGCGTGTTAGAGATCACAAGGGAAAGTACTATGAAAGTGTGGAGTGTGTGTGTGTGTGTGGTGTGGTGTGGTGCGGTGTGGTGCGGTGTGGTGTGGTGGGTCAGTGACCGTGCCGGTGTCGGTGTCCGTGGGCGGGCTGCAGGCGGAGCGGAGCGAGCAAGGACGCGTCCGCAACCATCACGGCCTCATTCCATGTCCCACACCCGTTTTCTTCCCGCAGCCACTCGCACCAGCAAGCACCCACACGTGTTCGCATTTTGTTTCTCACCCGGACTGTTTACCAGTAACCCCCACAACCACCCGCAATAACCTCCCACACCCGCAACCACCCGCAATAACCTCCCATACACCTGCTGTAGCAGTCGGCCCGCCAGCCCGCTGACGTCAGCCTCACTCAGCCCCTCCGCCGCCAGGCACACCGCTCCCGCCGCCAGCCCCACGCCCTCCAGCACCGCCACCGGCGCGCCGCCGCCGCCGCCACTGGCTGCTACAGCCGCCGCCGCCGCTGAATCGCTCCCGCCACTGTTGCCGCAGCCGCTGCTGCTGCCGGCGGCGATAGCGCCGCCCGCAACGCCGCCGCCGCCGCCGCTGCTGGTGCCGTCCCACTCCGCCGCCAGCGCCGCCACCACGTCGGCGGCTGTAGCACCCGTGTCGTACTGCCAGTGCTGCACAAAGGTGCACCAGGCTGCTACAGCCAGCCGCGCGTGCCAGGGCCCGCGCCAGCCCAGCCGCCGCAGCCCGTCCCGCAGCCGCGACGCGTAGGCCTCCCGCGCGGCGGCGGCCGCGCGCTTGGCGGCGGCGGCTACTGCCGAAGCGGACGCGCCCGGCGGCAGCGGCGGCGGCGGCGGGCGGCTGTAGCAGAAGAGCATTGCGCCGGGCTGGAAGGCTGCGGAGCCGGCTGTAGCGGGGCCGACGGCGGCGGCGGCGGCGCCGCCGCCGCCGCCAAGCAGTAGCTTGGGTATCTTTCCGACCAGGCGGCCGCGCAGCGCGCGAGCCTCCCGGGCAGTGGCGGCGGCGGCGTATGCCGCGCCCTTGCTGCTGCTACTGCCGCCGCCAGATGCGCCGGCGCTGGCGCTGGCACTCGCAGTGGCTACAGCCGCGCCGTCAGCGGCGGCGGCGGCAACAGCGGGGGAGGAGTCCGCGCCGCCTGCGGCGGAGGCGGAGGCGGCTGCGCCGCCTGAGGCGGGCGTGTCCGCTGCCGGCTGCGTGAGCAGCAGCCTGCATCGGCACGGCACATGCAATTGCACACACGCTTGATAAAACACACACACACACACCCTTCCTCTCCTTGTAACAACGGGTTTACAGGCGGCCTGACGAGTCTCGTGATCGAGTACTCGGGACAGCCAACGACAGCGAGGCACTTGTGCTTTTCTAACACACACGCACGCACGCACGCACGCACACACACACGCACGCGCCCACACGCTTCATATACCACACACGTGGCGGCAGCGGCAGCAAACCACTGCGACAACGATCAGTCGATCGGTTGTTGCCCCTCGAAACATAACCAAACATGTGACAAGCACCATCCGCCTGTATGGCTACCTCCCAGCCTCCCGGCACATAGCCTTCGCGCTCTCCTCCTCGTTCTTTTGCGTTGGTCATGGTTTATTGGGTTGGAACAATAACCCTTTCCCGGCCCCCCCCCCCGCTTGCTAGCACTTGGCCTCCCCGCCTCCCCGCCTCCCCCCGCGTACCCGCTGTACCACTGGGTATCGGCTCTTCATATACAATGGACCCACACCGTCCGCATGGATGGCTACCCCCCCTCCGCCCCCTCCGCCCCACCCCCCGCAGCCCGCCGCCCACCTGCGGCGGTGCACGTGCTCAAAGCGCAGCGCCGCCGCCGCCAGCCGCCGCGCGCCCGCCGCCGCCGCCGGGTGCGCCTCGGCGAGCAGCGGCGCCGTGTACTGGCACAGCGGCCGCAGCACCTGTGGCGGTTGGCGGGTGGCGGTTGGAGGGGTGTGGCGGGGTGTGGCGGGGTGTGGCGTGTGGGGTGTGGCGGGGTGTGGCGGGGTGTGGTATGTGTGTGTGTGTGTGTTTTTCACTGGACACTGGCCACTGGTCATTGGTCACACAGGCGGCTCGAGTGCAGCTCGTGAACAAGCTCTATCCCGTGCTCCATCCGCCTTGGTCAACTGACCGCCCAACCGCCAAACCACCCGACCAACCACCAACCGCCAACCGCCGTACCTCCAGCTTCTCCAGCAGCTCGGGCGGGTAGCGCGCGATGGCGGCGTATGCGGCGCCCCGCACCTTTGGGGGGGGGCAAGGGGGCAGGGGGTGGGAGGGGGAGTGGGAGCGTGGCAGGGGAGTAGTCCATTCATTCCAGAAACCAGGGGGTGGGAGGGGGTTCATGTTAAATTCATGAAGAAGGAGATGTAGACAGACGATGCGACACAGAAGGCGTACCGATGACCAGGGGGGTGCCATGCATGTTTGATTTATGACGGGGGAGGGTTCCATGCAATTAGATTTAGACAGGGTACAGGTAGACAGGTCGGCACGGTACAGCAGGTCTTGGCAAAGGCAGGTCTTGACGTTATCGATGACGGGGGGCGGAAGAAGGAGGGGGGGAGGACGGCAGAAGCTAGAAATGGAGGAGGTGGATTGGTGGCATGGGGCGGTGGCGGGCAAACACTGCGGCACCCGCAGATGAGGGCCGCCGCCGCTGGGGACAGCCGCCACCACCCACAAACGCCACCAACCTACCACCAACCGCTAACCGCCAACTGCCAACGCACCCGGGGGTCGGCGTGCCGTGTGGCCGCCCACGCCGCGTCCAGCACCGCCGCCGCCCGGTCCGGGTACGCCTCCGCATCCAGGGCTCCGTGCCCCAGCAGCGCCACCCAGGCCGCGGCCACGTCAGGGTGCGGCGGCAGGCCAGGCAGCCACCTGGGCAGCAGCAGGGGCGGCAGGGGCAGGGGCGGCAGGGGCAGGGGCGGCAGGGGCAGAGGCGGCAGTAGCAATGGCGTCAGCAGCAGCAGCAGCAGCGTTAGCGTCGGCGGCAGCAGCAGGGCAGGAGCGGCAGGAGCGGCAGGAGCGGCAGGGGAGGCGCGGCGCCCGCACACCCGCATGCCTGCCACGCGCCACGAACCCATTTCCCCTCCTTACCCCTCATTGTCCCCCTCGCTTAGTTGGTTTCATGGTTTAGGTTGGGCTGGTATTTGCAACCTCCCTTCCTCCTCATTCTCACCTCCACCACCACACACACAGCACCCACCCACCGACACCCACCCACCCACCGACACCCACCCACCCACCGACACCCACCCACCCACCGACACCCACCCACCCACCGACACCCACCCACCGACACCCACACACACACACACGCCCACCTGTGCACCACGCGGTACGCGGCGTAGAAGTCCAGCACGTCCTCCTCAACCAGCACCCCCAGCGCCGCCAGCCCCAGCGCGGCGGCGGCGGGGCAGGCGGCGGCGTCGCACACGGCGGCCTGCAGCGCCGGGACCAACTCCACCCCCCTGCGGTGTGTGTGTGTGTGTGTGTGTGTGTGTGTGTGTGTGTGTGTGTGTGTTAGAGATCACAGGGGAGAGTACTGTGTGTGTGTGTGTGTGTGATGGGGGCGGACGCAGGGGTGGGTTGGGGTGGCCTGAGGGGAGGAGGAGGAGGTGCAGGTGGTAGTGGATGGGCCCCCAGTGTACCCCACAGGCCTGAGCCTTGCAGACCTGCTAAATCCCTAGCCCGCCCGAAGCCCCCAGACCCATCACCCCCACCCACCCACCCACGCACGCACGCACCGGCCAGGGTCCTTGTCACACACCGCCCGCACCAGCGCCGCGCGCGTCACCCGCAGCGCCGGCGCGGGGTCGCGGCTGCTGCTACTGCCGCCGTAGCCGCCGCCGCTGCTACTGCCGCCCCCGAACCCGGGCGGCGGGCTGAGGCCGCCGTTCAGGGCCGCCTCAACCGCCGGCCAGCCGCGGCCTGCGCCCATTGACATTGACTCATTGCATTTCGCTTCGTGACGGCATTCACAAGCATCATACCGGTATCTACCCCTTTTTGTAACCCGCAATCATACGGTATCTATGGTTCTGAGCAATGACGCAATGACTTGATTCTTGACTCTCACTCCTGCGCCCGCCCCCGTTCCGCATCTGCGTTTCGCCCGCCATACCAAACACCCATGACCACACCCCCAACACCTTACACACATGGCGCCACACATGTGCACACAGTGTCGTTTCCATCATTTTCCCTTGTTGCTCGCTAGAAAGAACACACACACACACACACACACACAAACACAAACACACACACCTATCCTTGTGATTTTCTAACACACACACGTCAACCACACACGCCCCCCCCCCGCCCCCACCGTACCTACCGCTCAGCAGCCACGTGTCGCACAGCAGCTTGAGCGCCAGGCAGCGCAGCGGCAGCGGCGCGCCGCCGTCCGGCTGTAGCAGCGGCTGCAGCACCCGCATCGCGTAGGGCGCCACGGCCGCGTCCGCACCCATGACCGGCAGCAGCTGCAGCAGCGCCAGCCGCGCCGCCGCCACCGCCTCCCTGCTACTGCCGTGGCTGTGGCTGCTGCTGCTGCTGCTGCCGCTACTGCCGGCGGCGACGGGGCGGTCCTGCAGCTGAAACATGACCAGGGGCAGTAGCGGCAGCGCCGCCGCCGGCAGTAGCAGCACCAGCTCGCGCGCGGCGGCGGCGGCGGCGACGCGCACGGCGGGGGAGGGGTGCGCCAGCAGCGCCGCCAGCAGGCACGTGACTGCGGGGTGGGCGTCGGCTCCCAGGCCCTGTGTGTTGACACGTGTGCGTGTGTGTGTGCGTGTGGGTGTGCGTGTGCGTGTTGCAGCGGCATAACAGGAGAATGGGCAAATTCACGCCGCGTATTACTCAAAGTGCTTGGGCGAGCTCGTGTGTGGGGGGTGAGGTGGGGTGTTTTAGATACGGTACAATGGGTTTCGAGCGGGGGGCTTGGGCTCCCATGCACGCCACACCGTGGCGAGTGGGCGACGACAAGGCGTTGCAGGACAGGGGTCGAGACAGAAGCCCCTTATCCGGCGTCAGCGCGTTTGTTGGCGCATTCGTTCATCACTCCCATCATCCTAGACGTGGAACGATGACACACCCACCACCACTACGTGTGTGCGCCGTAAGCACCTGCGTCCCACCAGCCAGAGTGCCAGACTCTTCCAAAGGAAGGCGCCCGCCTCCGATCACCCCACCCCCACCCACCCACCCACCTGCGCCTCCGCCACCACGTCCGCCAGCCGCACGCTGAACGGAAGCGCCGCCGCCGCCGCCCGCCCCGCCGCCGCCGCGCGCCGCCGCTGCCGCAGCGCCAGCTCCAGCGAGTGCAGCCAGCGCAGCAGCTCCACGCCCGGCGGCAGTAGCAGCAGCAGCTGCTGCTGCTGCTGCTGCGGCGGCGGCGGCGGCGGCGGCGCCGAGCCAGAGGCTGAAGCAGCCCACAGCGACAACAGCAGCAGCCGGCTCTCGCGCAGCAGGCACAGGTCGCCGGCGGCGGACGGCGGCGCCGCCGCCGCCGAGGCAGCGGCGGCGGCCGAGCCGCCGCCACCGCCTCCGCCTCCGCCGCCGGGCGCCGCCGTGGCGGTGGTGGTCGTTAGGATGCGTTGCAGCGCAGTAGCTAGGTGGGCGGGCCAGGCGGCGGCGCCGCTGCTACTGCCGGCCGCGGCGGTGGCGGCGGTGCCAAAGGCCACGGCGCTCAGCAGCGGCTGTAGCGACAGGGCCGCGTCGGCGGCTGTAGCAGCCCCGGCAGTGCCGCCGCCGGCCTTGAGCGCCCGGTGCAGCAGCAGGTTCAGGCCTTGCAGCTCCTGTGTGTGGTGGACATGTCCGCAACAAGCAGCGGCAGCAGCAGCAGTAGCAGCAGCGGCAGCAGCAGCAGCAGCAGTAGCAGCAGCGGCAGCAGCAGCAGCAGCAGTAGCAGCAGCGGTAGCAGTAGCAGCAATAGCAGGAGGAGGTGTCGGGTGAAGCCGCGGGGTCCCAGGTATAACTGATACAAAAGGGGCGGGGAGGCGTGAAAGTGAGCCGGACGTGTGAGGACGTGGCGGAACGCCAATCCGCACAATCCGCGGCACATCCACTCTCAAGCCCCACAACCGGAACATACATAACATACGCGCACGTCCACAACAATTCCCCACCCACCCACCCACCCAATACCGCACAGGCGCACACCCAGTACCGCACACCACGCGTTGCAACCGCCTCTGCAGCCCGCACGCAAAGCGCTAGCACGGCACCATAGCGGCGTAGCAGTTGCCAAAGTGCCAATCCCGCACCTTGCCGTGTGCACTAAGCATCAGTAGCGACAGCGCCGCCGCGTGCCGCCCGCACACCGCCGCCGGCGCCAGCTCCTGGAGCCGCACCAGCGCCGCCACCACCTCCGCCGCGCCGCCGCCGCCGCCGCCGCCAGCTGCTACAGCCACCGGCGAGCCCATCAGCACCTCGAAGGCCAGCTGCAGCAGCGCCTCTGCTACAGCCTCCGCCGCGGTCGCGGCCGCCGCCGCCGCCGCCGCCGCCGCACCAACCGCCGCGCCAGCCGTGCCGGACTCATCGTCTTCGCCGTACTGGTGGTGGTACGGGCTGTCGTACAGCACAGCCTCCAGCAAGTCAAGCAGGTCAGACACGCACTCCACCGCCCGCATCCTGCGTGTGTCGTGTCGCGTGTCGCGTAGAAAATCACAAGGATAGGAAGGGTCGACACTGTGCGTGCATCATGCGCAGGCAAAACAGTGCGCCACCGTGTCGCGTGTGTGTGTGTGTGTATGTGTGGCACGCCGCCGCGTCACCTAATTTTACTCCGGTTCCCATCCGGTCGATTCGAACCCTGGAAAGGACTAATGACCCCACCATCTCCAACACACAAGTATAACACACACACACACACATACACACACATACACACACATACACACACACACACACGCATACACGCACAACCCGTCCCCGCCACCACCAAGGCCTCGTCGCCTACAACCTACTATTATATCGTATTGCTTATGGTTCACTTGCTTGACCGGTTTAGTTTGGTTCCGCTTAGCTTGGGCTGGTATCCACAACCCCACCCACCTGTCCACCTCCGCCACGCGCGGCCCCAGTGCCAGGTGCGCCGTCAGGAAGCGCAGCAGCGCCAGCCGCAGCCGCAGCAGCCCTGCTACAGCCGGCCCCGCCGCAGCCGCCGCAGCCGCAGCCGCCGCTGCTGCTGCTGCTACAGCCGGCTGGCCCGCGCCCTCGCCCGGCGCCACCGCCGCCGCCACGGGCTGTAGCAGGCCGCAGCCCAGCCGGACCAGCTGCCCGTGCAGCCAGGCGGCGGCGGAGGCGGTGATGGAGGACAGCTGCTGGGCGGCGGCGGAGCCCGAAGTAGAGGCGGAGGCGGCAGTAGCGGAGGAGGAGGAGGCGGCGGCAGTAGCAGAGGCGCCGCCGCCGCCACCGCCGGCGCCGCCCGCAGCGCCGCCCGCGTGGCGCTGCATAAGAACCAGCGTACGGCGTATGTGCGCGTAAACAGGTACGTTCAAGGATTGAGTCTCATTGGTGGACGCATGGCATAGCTTGCGTGCGTGCTTAGAACCCTGGGCGGCTGCTACTGCCTTCGTCCGCACCCCTGCACCCCTGCACCCCCGCAACCCCCCCCACACACACACACACCTGCAGCAGCACGAAGGAGAAGAAAGGCTCCAGTGCGCCCCACGTCGCCTCCAGTGCCGCGCCCGCAGCAGCGGCAGCAGTAGCAGCAGCAGCCGCAGCAGCTGTTGCATTTGCAGTCACGGCGGCGGCGGCGGTTGAGCCGGCGGCTGCAGCCGCCGCCGCCAGCGCGCCCGTAGCGCTGCTGAGGAGCTGCGTGGCGGCGGCGGGGCAGGTCAGCAGCACCGCTACGAGAGGGTGCTGCTGCCAGCGACCCAGGCGCATGCCGCCGCCGCCGCCGCCGGCAGCAGTAGCAGCAACTGCAGTAGCAGCGGCAGCGGCGGTCCTGCTACTGCCACCCCCAGCATTGCTGCTGCTGCTGCTGCTGCTACTGCGTATGACTAGTCGCACCACTGCGTCTGCCAGCGGCGGTGCGGTGGCGGGGCCTGCGTGCCGTGATACGTACGTACACACACACACAAACACACACGCGGCATAAACGGTGTGCGTTTCTCCTATCTCGTGTTTTTAACACATAGGGCAGTTCCAACTTGGCAGTTCCAATCCCAGGTCACACGGCGCCGGGGCTCATAGACCAACGACCCCGTGGCTCGCGCTTGCATAAACACACTGTCAATGTGCCGGCAAACCGAATTGTAGTGCCACAAACAGTCACATCGCGGGTCCTAACAGCAACAGCGACCCCAGTAAGTTACGTAGCCCCAACGCTAGCTCCTCGCATACGCACAACGCATACGCACATGCCCTCACACACACACCTGCAACTGTCACGGCGGTAAGGAGGAACTCCAGTCCGTCCGCCGCCGGCAGTCCTGCGCTCGGGGGAAAAGCGTGTGTGGGCGCGAATGCTGTGGGCAGCAAGCTGGCTGGCACCAAGCCGGCCCCCAAACGGCGCCGCGCCGTGCCGCTCCAGGCCGCGCCGCTGTCACCAACAGACACAAATTATATTTTAGCTGGTGTTCCGTGAAGGGTACCCCAAAAGACCTGCGCTGCGCACGCGCGGCCCAGGCACAGCCGTGGGCGTGCCACACACCAGCTCCAGCTCCCACGCCCCCAGCCCCGGCCCCCGCCCCCGGGCCCCGGCCCCACCTCCCGCTTGCACCAGCGACAGCAGCTGATCCGAGGCCTCCTGGACAATGACCTGCGTGTTGCGGCGCGCATCACTTGTCTGCAAGGCGGGGCCGCTTCGCGAACAGGACATGTGATCCCGCGCAGAATGCTGAACGGTCCGGCGCATTCGACTCTGGCCATTTGCACCTTGTTGGGCCTTGAAAGACAGAACGAAATTGCATTTGAGCGGGTCTCCTCTGGCAAACTGGCATTGAATTTGCGCAAAGTGGTGAAAATGCCCGCGACAGCGTGCCTGGCGAGCACAGGCGCATGAGCTGTTTGCAGCCGGCGTTGAAGGCCCTCTAGAACTTCGCTTGCTGCCATGTTTAAGGTCTATGTATGCACAAACAGCGCGACTTCACATCTGCTTTTTTCTATTCGCGTACAGTTTGCCTATCTTGATAGCTGAAAGTTGAAACTATTTGTTTGTACATATAGCAGAATACGCAAAGCTATCAATGAAGCACGGGATGCAAAGATGGTGCCGACGACGTGTTTCGGTCGGCCGCAAGCTCGACAGCGCCCTGGACCCAGTCCCGCCCCCCGGTAATAGCGCGGCGCCGGCCCATTCGATCGCACACCCATCACATACGCAGTGCAACGCACTATCGCGCTGTACTCACCACCGGCTTCCCATGGCCTCCGGCTGTGACCCAGAGAGCTGCGCGGTTGCGTACCGTACTCAAGATCACCATCCTGTTGGCCCTTCTCTGCCCCTGCTCTGCCTCCTACTACCGTACTGCCCAAGCGGCTGCCCCCACACCCGCACGCCCGCGACCCGCCGCCACACGCCCACACCAGCAACCCATCGCCCAGCCGGCAGCAGCCGCTGCCAGTGGGCAGTGGGTGATGTGCGTGCGTGCGCACAAGTGCCGCGCGCCAACGCATCCACTCGCCCAAAGTGTGTTTGTGTGGTTACACATTCCTGTCTTCCTGAGCTCCATCCTGAGGCCTCATACCGTGTCAAGGCGTGTCACTCCCCCCAAGTGGCTGAATAAGCTGAGTCCCCAGATACCCGCATGCCTGCCATCCCGAGGTGTTGGGCCCCTGGGTTGGCCGCAATGAGGGCTAGCTGCGCCCCCCGGCCCTGGCGGTGTGGCACGGCGGCCGTTGCCCTGGCCGACGCCCTCGCTCCCAACCCGCGCGCTCGCGCACACCCCCAACGCCGGCAGCCCCAGATCCCCAGTACGGTACTTCGAAGTAAGCCGACAGCAGGGCCCGTCCGCACGGGCGGTCAGCAGTGCCATGGGCCGGAAGTAAGCAGGTAGGGGTGGGGGCCTGGGGGGTGGTTGGTGCGCACTACACTCCACGGCAGCAGCTGTCCGAAGACCCGCTGCCAAGGCGCCTGGGCAGCGTGCGGTTGGGCAGCGCCGTCCTGACTGCTGTCGTACAGTCGTAGGCAGCGGCGCGCTTGGCCCAGCCAGCGGGCATAGATAGATGTGCGGCGGCCGCAAGGGAAGGGCTGCTCCCACCAGACCACCCAGCAGCAGTCGGGTGGCCAGGTAGGCAAGAGGCGAGCTGGGGCGGCTGAGATGAGGCGGTCCTCTCATGCTAGCTGTGATGGGCCGTGATGGCCACGGTCTACCAGTTTTGCCACCTACCGCAGCCTCCCAGGCGGTGCAGTCCACAGCAGTGCTCCATGTGATGTGCATGTATGCGCCTGGCATGTGGGCGGCCATACGTAGGCGGCCGCGGTGGCCCACGTGCCCAGGGGTGCCCGAACATGCCTGCGCTACGCATTCGCATGTCAGGCCATCACGGGCATCAGAGCACGTCCGTAGTGCCAGCTGTGAACGCTGCATGACTGCATGCTGATCTTCAGTTGTCCGGGCGCCGTACGTGTAGTACGTGTAGTACGTTGTCGCCCCGCCTCCGTCCGTGCTTGCCAGTTGCCAGTTGCCAGTTGCCAGGTCAGGCCAGCACAGCCGGCGCGTGCGTTCACGCATGGCACACGCAGAGCAGTAGCTGACGGCACCACGCGGGGGCCGGCAAAGGCGAGCGTACCGCAGCTGGGTTGGGTGGCGACGGTGGTGGTGGTTGGGGCCTTTGGGGATGCGGCACAGCCATGAGGTGTGCGTGAGGGGTGGCCGGGTGGGTGGGTGTGCGGCCCTTCTGTAGGCATCTCCTAGGGGCATTGAGCTCAACTGGGAGGGCGAGTGGAGTGTGTTACAGTAGGACCCTCCTCGGGCTCACGGCTCTCTCACCAGCGCATCACTACTGACAGCCGAAGCTGAGTCGTACTAAAACTAAGGTAAAGTCAACGACAAAACAAAGGTAAGGCCACGACCAGGTCTTGTGGCACACAAGTCTTAGCAAGGCACGACTGAAGCACAGAGTTGAAAAGGCCAGGTGCACACACCGAGGGCACAGCAGAAGAGTTGGTGGTCGAGATAGCAGGGCTTTTTTGAGTTGAGTGTTACAGGTGGTCCCTTCTCGGGCTCGCGGGTCACTCCCCTGACAGCAGGGCGGCGCAAGGCGTATGTGTGTTTGGGCGGTGTGAGATCCGTGTGCGGCCGAACAGGACACCGGACCTGCAATCCCTTCCCACCTCAAAACTCACGCACATGGCTATGACACTCGCGACTCATGTTTTGTCAGTTCATTTGGCCTGTCATGCTGAGCAGCATTGCAGTATTGTAGATAAGTAGGTATGACAGCACGCTCATATGTCTTCAGGCGCATGCACATCCGGAATGGCCACTTCCAACCTGTCTCCGCGTACACGCAGAAAAGGGTGTGTTAGAAAAGCACAAGGAGAAAGGGTCGACACCGTGCGTGCAGCATGCGCAGGCAACAGCACGCCATCGATCGTCGTTCGCCGCATGTTTCCGCGCGTGTTACCTCGTTACCGCATCATCGGGCCGAAGCAGCTCCACATACTTACCCGAATCGCGTGACCCCTCCCCGCCGGATGGGGCTACGGCCACGCGGACCCGGCGTTGCTGTCCCAATGCACCGTGTATGCGCCTGGAAAAGGGTGTGTGTCGGTCACCTTCTGCCACGCCTTATCCCGCCGGCGCCGTGGTACCCCGAGGGAAGCTGAGTCGGCTAGCAAGCCTCTGAAGCTAGCCAGGGCCACCGCCTTTGCCCGTTCTAATGCCCCCACTCCGAACGGTCGCCGCGCCCGCATGTACCGCCTTGCACTCTCCATCGCGTTAAGGGCTGCCAGCGCCACCACCTCCCAAGCGCATTGCTGTATCTGCTCCGGATCGGGGCTCTCCAGTAGCCACACATGATGCCGCCGCACAGGGCAGCCCATGTCGGTGCGCTCAGTGTTGATCATGTCTTGCAGCAGCTCCACCACACTTTGCGCGATGGGGCACTCCCAGAAGTAATGCAGGCAAGGTGAAATAGCTTCTCTAGGATGATCCGACTAGTGCCTGAAACTAGCGCCTTAGGCCGCTCGGCCACCTCGCCACGAACGAAGCCGATCGGATTCGATCAGGTGATTCGGCACCGTGCGGGTGTATGTGTGTTGCGGCGGTGTGGGGTCCGTGTGCGGCCGTAAGGCGGCATCTCCCAGGGGCCTTTAGCTCAGTGGTAGAGCGCGCGCTTCGCATGGTGATGGGTTACGCACCCTCGAGCCTGCGTGAGGTCACCGGATCGATCCCGGTAAGGTCCACTTTATGCCCCGCACAGGGCCACGCCTTTTGCTAGGTCGCCCAGGACACGCAGGACCACGTTGCGCAGGGTCTGGGCAGGTGGGGGCGGCGGTGGGTGCGGCTGGGAGGCGGTAGGGAGCAGTGGGGACGCATCCAAGTCCTACAGATACATGCTGGCTGCAGTGCCAGGGATACATCACCATGTTGCATCCGTGGGAGGATGCTGGGTGCAAGGGCTGGTAGGGGCCCTGTGCTCGGTTCCCAGAGCTTCGGGCGCGCCCGGGCGGCCGAGGGACTTCACACATGGCGCAGCAGCCACACAGAGACGGTGGGAGTGGTCATGTGGACGTGGCTATAGGCTCATGTGGACGTACACAACATGGGAGGAGGCCGTGAACCTGCGCCAATCCAGCATGACATTGAAACAGTGCATAAGGCTGGGCCGGGCCAGGGCGCGTATTCGGAGCCTGGTAGTTCCAGGTCGACCGAGCCCCGTCATGCAGCTCTGCGCGGAGTGGCCGGCCCGAGGTTGCTGAGGCCTGCTTGGGCCAAACTCAAGATCACGTGCACTTATACTACGCCTCTTAATATGGAGCGCTGTGGCTTCGCTCCAGCGACACTTCCGTGGACATGGGCGAGCGGCGGTCCGGCGTCGGCGCCCCCACGTTACTGTCCCAAGGCCCCCGCATCGACATCCTGAGTACCTCGTGTATTGATAGTGATGCATGGCCAGCCAACTCAGCAGGGTACCGTGACGGATCAGTGAATTGGCGCGCATCGCCGACCGAGCGCAGAAACGCGAACGACAGGCTATAAATTTACGAAAGTTTACTGGCTGCAAGTTCGAGTAATAAGTGTATATACAAGAGCCCCAAGTAGGGTTTGCGCCGTGGTGACCACGCTCATGGAGGCTCATGGTGAGCCTCTGTGTGGCTGCTTGGATGTGTCAAACCCTCAACCGCCCTGGCGCGCCCGAAGCTCCGGGATCCCAGCACAGGGCCCCTGCCACTCTGCAGCCTTGCATCCAGCATCCTCCCACGGACGTAACATGGTGATGCATGCCTGGCACTGCAGCCAGCATGTATCTGTAGGACTTGGATGCGTCCCCACTGCTCCCTACCGCCTCCCAGCCGCACCCACCGCCGCCCCACCTGCCCAGACCCTGCGCAACGTGGTCCTGCGTGTCCTGGGCGACCTAGCAAAAGGTGTGGCCCTGTGCGGGGCATAAAGTGGACCTTACCGGGATCGATCCGGTGACCTCACGCAGGCTCGAGGGTGCGTAACCCATCACCATGCGAAGCGCGCGCTCTACCACTGAGCTAAAGGCCCCTGGGAGATGCCACCTCACGGCCGCACACGGACCCCACACCGCCGCAACACACATACACCCGCACGGTGCCGAATCACCTGATCGAATCCGATCGGCTTCGTTCGTGGCGAGGTGGCCGAGCGGCCTAAGGCGCTAGTTTCAGGCACTAGTCGGATCATCCTAGAGAAGCTATTTCACCTTGCCTGCATTACTTCTGGGAGTGCCCCATCGCGCAAAGTGTGGTGGAGCTGCTGCAAGACATGATCAACACTGAGCGCACCGACATGGGCTGCCCTGTGCGGCGGCATCATGTGTGGCTACTGGAGAGCCCCGATCCGGAGCAGATACAGCAATGCGCTTGGGAGGTGGTGGCGCTGGCAGCCCTTAACGCGATGGAGAGTGCAAGGCGGTACATGCGGGCGCGGCGACCGTTCGGAGTGGGGGCATTAGAACGGGCAAAGGCGGTGGCCCTGGCTAGCTTCAGAGGCTTGCTAGCCGACTCAGCTTCCCTCGGGGTACCACGGCGCCGGCGGGATAAGGCGTGGCAGAAGGTGACCCGACACACACCCTTTTCTGCGTGTACGCGGAGACAGGTTGGAAGTGGCCACAGGGGAGTGTGCGCCACGGTTTCAGGTCACGGGAGCTGAGGGTGGGTTGGGTCACTTGAGTGCCGGAGCACCCCGGGCGTTTTTCGGCCAAGACCGGCCTGGTAGTCCGACGCGTTTGTGGCTGCCCTTTGGCATAGTCTGCCCTGGCGTCGAGTGCTGGTTAGGTTGCTGTCGAGGCTGTGAAGGGCTGCGGGGTCGCTGGACTCAGCCCCGTAGCCACCTGTCGCTGTGCTGTCGTGTGCGGTGTGTCGTCTGTCCGGTGCTCGTGCGTGTTGCTGCGGTGCTGGCCCTCCAGCCTAGAGGTTTGTGAGCCCGCTGGGCCCTGCGTTGCAGTACCAGCAGTAACCCTTCTGAGGTTACTGGCGTGGTCCAGGTTGGTTGGAGCGTCCCCCCGGTGGACTTTAGAGCTTGGGCCTTTGCGCTCTGGGCAGGGGAGACGCGTGTTAGCGGCAGCGTGCGGCCAAAGTGCCTCGCTGTCGCTGGCTGTCCCGAGTACTCGATCACGAGACTCGTCAGGCCGCCTATAAACCCGTTGTTACACACACACATACACACACACGTTCTTTGATTTGCTTGTTTTCCCCTTGTGATCTCTAACACACACACACACACACACACACACACACACACACACACACACACACACACACACACACACACACACACACACTTGCACCGCCCCCTCAGTTGAGCTAACGGCCCGAAGTGAACCTTCTACTGCATCGCTCCTTATCCTTGTCCATGCACATGCCTCGCAGCTTACTCGGCTCTTGTCCTCTCTCTCTCTCTCTCTCTCTCTCTCTCTCTCTCTCTCTCTCTCTCTCTCTCTCTCTCTCTCTCTGTGCAGACTGACTGCCCTGTGCTTCACACGTCGTCGGCCCCATGCGGCAACGACCACCCGCACAACCCATCCCCCGTCTTCACTCATACATAGCGTCCACTACAACCGCCCCGTCTCGCCTCCACATCCTTTACGGCAGTCAGCATGGCAGTGAGCCTGCCGTCGTATACCGTACCTGGTATTTCTGTGTGGTATTTGCCCGACCGCCCGAGTGCGACGGAATGCGCCGCCGGACCATCCCGGGCCCCCGCGTGCTGAGGACGTACCCATCCTTCCACACCCCACACCCCGACGCGCCCAGCCAGGTCTACCTACGATGCCGATGTGGCCCCCGGCTGCTGCTCCCGCTGCTGCTACTGGTGCTCCCCTGCTGCTACTGGTGCTCCCGCTCCTGCTGCTGCTGCTGCTGCTCCCGCTCCTGCTGCTGCTGCTGCTGCTGCTGCTGCTGCTGCTGCTGCTGCTGCTGCGGCGGCGGCGGCAGCGGGTGCCTGGCCAGCCAGTCCGCCAGCAGGGCGGCCAGGGGCGCACGTGCGTCGCCCTGGATCCAGTGGCTGACGCCCGGCAGCACGTGCACCTCGGAGCGGGGCGCCACCTTGGGGGGGGTTCCATGCATTTCAGATAATGATGAGGTAGACGTAGAACAGACAGTGGGGGGGGGCACGTGTGGTAGTGGCGGGTTGCGGTGACCAGCCCAAACTAAACCGAACTATCTAGAGGGAGCAGGGTGGAGTACGGTAGATGCAACCGAGGTGATAAGGTGGCAGCAGTGACGAGGGTGGTGTTGTGGTCGTGGTAACGGGGCCAGGATCGTGCTGTGGCTGTGTGAGGCCAGTTGTGCAATCAGCAAGAGGCAGGCGCAATCAGCGCGCGGTGCTCCAGCGCGGCGCCCTGGGTGTTGCAACTAACCCCTCACGCACCAGCAAGCCACCCGCCCTCGGTGTGAGTGTGTAACCCAGCTTGCAAACCCCCAGCCCTGGCACTCTGCACCGCCGCCCACCACGCCCACACCACAACCACAACATCCCCACACCATACCCACCCGCCACACCCTCCCGCACACACACATACACACACGCCCACGCGCGTGCCCCCCCCTGGGCTGGTTTGGGTCCTCTTGGTCGTTTCGCTTTTGGTTTCTGGAATGAACTACCCCCCCCCACACACACACACACCACCACACCCACCTGCTGCAGGCCCACCAGGTTGCCCACCCCCAGCGCGTGGTCGCGCTCACCCCACACCACCAGCACCGGCAGCTCCGCCAGCCGCCGCCGCAGCGCGGCGTCCACCTGCATGTGACCGCACGCGACGACCGCACGTGATGACCGCACGTGAGACCGCACGTGATGACCGCACATGAGACCGCACGTGAGACCGCACGTGATGACCGCACGTGATGACCGCACGCATGCGTACATGCGAGTGAGGCGGGTGAGGCGGCGTTACGGTAGCGGCATGCGGGGCGCAGGCAATGGCTTCACTGCAGCCGAATGCGTGCATGCATGCGTGTGTGTGTTTGTGTGTGGGGGGGAGGAGGGCGGTGGAGGGTGGAGGCCGCGGTAGCGACCCCGCAGGCAGTCAGGCGGCGGAAGGGGCACTGATGACGGGCGCGGCAAGGTGCGAACGGTTCGCAAGAGAGGCGGCGAGAAGGCCCTACGCTGCCGCACACGCGCTGCTACGGCTCCCTCACGCATCCACGCGGCGGCCCCTTGCCCTTCACGCGACCCCGCCGGCGAACGTGGGCGACTCGGTTACGGTATTGGTCTGCTACAGTACTGCGGTACTGCGGTACTGCGGTACTGCGCCCCCCATGTGAGCGATCGAGGGCGGCAGCGCACGCACCTGGTCGCTCACGGGCAGCAGCCCCACGTCGCCGCGCAGCAGCGCCCGGTAGTAGTTGAGGGCGGCGGTGGCGGCGCCCGGCTGCAGCAGCGCCGCCTTGTACACCTGCAGGTGTGTGTGACGTGTGTGTGTGTGTTAGACAAGGGAGAGTACTATGCGTGCGTGTGTGTGTGTGGTGTGTGTGTGTGTGTGTGTGTGTGTGTGTGTGTGTGACGTGTGTTGCATGTGTAGTTGTGTGCCGTAAGAAGACCACGAAATAGAGGTCGGGTACCGCACTCAAAGTGTGCACGCATAACCGCGCGCCATGACAGCCGCTTTCTACCCCTGCCTCCAGCAGCCACCATCGCCCCAGTCCCCACCACCCCCACCCGCCGCCGCCGCCGCATCATCGATCACCTCCATGTCCTGCGCCGTCAGGGCGCCGCCCGCCGTCAGCGGCGCCGTGTCGCCCCCCGGCGCCCACAGCGCGTCCAGGAAGGCGGCGTCACTGTGGGTGAGGAGCGCCTCGGCCGCCCAGGGGGCCTGCAGAACAGCGGAACAGCAGGAGCAGGGAAGGAGGAGGGAAGGAGGAGGGAAGGAGGCGGGAGCTGGGTCAGTGTGAGCGAGGAGGGGAGGGGAGGAGATGGGTGGTGCATGGGCCGGACGGGTAGGATGGCGCTGCGACGCGGACATGCGGTGTGGGGTCGGTGAGGTGCGGCCGCGTGGAGGCATCCATCCATTCGGGCATGTAGCCTGAACTGACAGCGACAGCGCTGTGCAGCGTGAGGGTGTGTGTGTTGCAGCAGTGTGGCCTCCGTGTGCAGCCCGCAATGTGGGCATCTCCTAGGGGCCTTGAGCTAAACTGGGAGGGCTTTTGAGTTTGAGTGTTACAGGTGGTCCCTTCTCGGGCTCGCGGGTCACTCCCCTGACCATCACACCTGGCGATAAGAGCTAGCCGTGTTCGTGTCATGAGATGTGTGCCTCAGTCAAGTCCAGTGTCAACTCAGCAGTGTTAGGACTAGCGAGTGCGTCATTAAATCAGGATAGTGGCACCCATGCTGTTCAACAGGCAGAAATGCAGGTAAATACAAGGGAACCCGTTGAAACCAGTGTCCCAACAGGGCGGTGCAGTTGAGTTGAGTTGAGTGTTACAGGTGGTCCCTTCTCGGGCTCGCGGGTCACTCCCCTGAGTTGAGTTGAGTGTGTTACAGTGTTGAGTTGAGTGTTACAGGTGGTCCCTTCTCGGGCTCGCGGGTCACTCCCCTGACCATCACACCTGGCGATAAGAGCTAGCCGTGTTTGTGTCATGAGATGTTTGCCTCAGTCAAGTCCAGTGTCGACTCAGCAGTGTTAGGACTAGCGAGTGCATCACTGAATCAGGAAAGTGGCACCCCATGCTGTTCAACAGGCAGAAACGCAGGTAAATACAAGGGAACCCGTCAAAACCAGTGTCCCAACATCCCTGAATCCCCACCGGACTTGCAACCCCTTCCCATCTCAAAAGACACACACATGGCTATGACACTCGCGACTCATGTTTTTTCAGTTCATTTGGCCTGTCATGCTGAGCAGCAGTGCAGTATTGTAGTGTAGTAGGTATGACAGCACACTCATACGTCTTCAGGCGCACACACATCCGGAATGGCCACTTCCAACCTGTCTCCGCGTACACGCAAAAAAGGGTGTGTGCCGGTCACCTTCTGCCACGCCTTATCCCGCCGGCGCCGTGGTATCCCAAGGGAAGCGAAGTCGGTCAACAAGCCTCTGAAGCTAGCCAGGGCCACCGCCTTTGTCCGTTCTAAAGCCCTCACTCCGAATGGTCGCCGCGCCCGCATGTACCGCCGTGCACACTCCATCGCGTTCAGAGCAGCCAGCGCCACCACCTCCCAAACGCATTGCTGTATCTGCGCCGGATCCGGGCTCTCCAGCAGCCACACATGATGCCGCCGTACAGGGCAGCCCATGTCGGTGCGCTCAGCGTTGATCGTGTCTTGCAGCAGCTCCACCACACTTTGCGCGATGGGGCACTCCCAGAAGTGATGCAGGCGGGGTGAGGGCGACGGTGCCGGTGCTGCCGCCGTAGACAAGGGCTGAGGGGGATATGTGCTGCAGACACATGTTTCGGGTGCGCTGCCATGGATGTGCGTGTTGCCCAGCATGCCGACGCCGTCTACGGCCAGCCGCCACAGAACCTCCTTGTGCTTCAGCTCCCACCGTACATACCATACCGACGTCATGTGCCGCCGGAACAGCACCAAGCGCTGGCGTCCAGGGGCGGGGGGCAACGTGATGCCGAGTGCTTCAGCCACATATGCGTTGTGCAATCGCGATCGCTCCTCGTTGACGCCGGATAGTTGCATGGCGGTCCCATCCCGTACAGTCAATGCAGCTAGGGGAACGGGGCGCTGGTGCCCCTGGACGTGCCATCCCACGCGGCCTACTATCATGGCCACCACCTGGTCTTCCGTGGGCACCTCCGTGGCCAAGGCTGGAGCTGCTGGGGCTGCTGGGGCTGCTGGGGGGGGCCGCTGGAGGGTCCGCTGCGGGGGCAGCTGGGGCTGGGATACCGCCGGGGGGATGGTGAGCTGCAGAGGGGGTGGGGACGGCCTGTGGCGTGTCTGTGCTAGCGCGCAGGTGCTGGCGCGCTGCCGCCGCCCACGTGGGATGGACATCTGACAGGAGGGAGTTGACAGCGGCGATGGCCTGTACCCGGTCGGTAAAGGCGCTGGCCACGGCGCCAGAGGGCTGCAGTTGCTCCCGCACTAGCGGCGCCCACTCCATGGCCAGTACAGTGAAGATGTGGATGCCTGGGGCCGTGGCTAGGCGCTGACGCCACGATGCTTCATAAGCGGCAAACGCGTCATAAACACGCACAGCGTCACCCAATGTGCGCAGGTGGCGGCATTCCGTGAGCTGCAGGTGGTACGCTTCGAGCCCGGGGCGGCGACCCAGGGGCGGCGCGTTGGGCAGCAGCGGGTTGCCCCAGAGCGGCACATTGACGCACCACGGGCCAGGAGTGAGTGGGGTAGCGCCGATGTCGACCGCGGGAGGGAGGTGTGCCAGAGCCGTGACAATGCGGTGGACGTCCGGTGGCAGAGAAGTGGTGCCCAGCCACGGGCCATCGGCGCGGGCCGTCAGCAGCGCCATGGGGCGGAAGCAGGGATGGTAGGACCGGAGGAGCTGCCCAAATACGCGCTGCCACGGCGCCTGGGTTGCAATGGGGCGGGTAGAGCCGTCACCACTCGCGTAGGCGGCAGCGCGTTTTGCCCAGCGCGCATAGATGTGCTGCCGCAGGGGAAGACTCCCAAAGCCGCCGGATACAGGGTGTCCTGGTAGGAGGCGGGCGGGAACGCCGGTGAGCCGTCGGTCGTGCTGGGATGGGCCCTGGCTGCGGTCGACCAGCTTGGCTACCGCCGCCTCCCAGGTGGCCAACGTGTCGGGCGGCGGTAGGCCGGAATGCTCCATGTGGTACGTGGCCATGTGGGTACCATACGCGGCGGCAGTGGAGGCACGCCCGAACATGGACAGGTGCATGTGGCTAATCTTATCCAGGCGCCGAGCCGCCTCCTCCGTTCGGTGCTTCCAGTCCAGGTCGGGCACTGTGGGCGGGTTGGCGAACGGCACGCCCAGCGCCGTGGCAGACGTGACGACGCGGATACCAGCAATGGAAGGTGCGTCGTGTGGCGCGCCAGTGGCGGTGGGCAGGGGCGCGGCGGGCAGGGGCGCGGCGGCAGCGGCGGGGGCGGCTGGGGCGGTGAGGGCGGCGGCAGCGGCGGGGGCGGCTGCGGTGGGGGCGGCGGGGGCGGCGGCAGCGGCGAGGGCGGCTGGGGCGGCTGGGGCGGCTGGGGCGGCTGGGGCGGCGGGGGCGGCTGCGGCGGGGGCGGGGGCGGCGGGGGCGGCGAGGGCGGCGGGGGCGGCGAGGGCGGGAGCGGCGGCGGCGGTGGGGGCGGCGGGGGCAGCGGCGGGGGCGGCTGCGGCGGGGGCGGCGGGGGCGGCGGCAGCGGCGGGGGCGGCTGGGGCGGCGAGGGCGGCGGGGGCGGCGGCAGCGGCGGGGGCGGCGGGGCCGGCGGGGGCGGGAGCGGGGGCGGCTGGGGCGGCGAGGGCGGCGGGGGTGGCGGGGTGACCGCGGTGCAGCGTGCGGGTGTGTGCGGTGTGGGGTCCGTGTGCGGCCGTGAGGTGGCATCTCCCAGGGGCCTTTAGCTCAGTGGTAGAGCGCGCGCTTCGCATGGTGATGGGTTACGCACCCTCGAGCCTGCGTGAGGTCACCGGATCGATCCCGGTAAGGTCCACTTTATGCCCCGCACAGGGCCACACCTTTTGCTAGGTCGCCCAGGACACGCAGGACCACGTTGCGCAGGGTCTGGGCAGGTGGGGGCGGCGGCGGGTGCAGCTGGGAGGCGGTAGGGAGCAGTGGGGACGCAACCAAGCCCTGCAGATACATGCTGGCTGCAGTGCCAGGCATGCATCACCATGTTGCATCCGTGGGAGGATGCTGGGTGCAAGGACTGGTAGGGGCCCTGTGCTGGGTTCCCGGAGCTTCGGGCGCGCCAGGGCGGTTGCGGGATTTGACACATGGCCACACAGAGGCTCACCATGAGCGTGGTTCACCATGGCGCAAACCCTACTTGGGGCTCTTGTATATACACTTATTACTCGAACTTGCAGCCAGTAAACTTGCGTAAACTTATAGCCTGTCGCTCGCATTTCTGCGCTCGGTCGGCGATGCGCGCCAATTCACTGATCCGTCACGGCACCCCGCTGAGTTGACTGGCCGCGCAAGGATACCGATCAACGAGATACCCAGGATGATAAAACACGGGTTTACGGACACTGGTGTGGGGGCGCCGACACCGGAATGTGCCGCCGCGCGCCCAAGTCCACGGGATGTCGCCGGAACTTTGACGTAGTTTGCAGACATCGCGGATGTTGACTCTCAAATTGTCGAGGCCTCTCGTGCATAGCCAGTTTGCTGACCCTACTGACCTGACGAAAACACCGGGTCACACCAATGCTCACCCCTGATGCTCGCGGACACGCTCACCCACCTGCAACCCTCCGCGCGCCGATCGCTCAACCACCCACACCACGCCCTCACCGCCGCCACATCGGGACTGGCGTCGGCCTCTGTTGCCAAGCTCCCTTTCCCGTTGCTGCATCCCCAGGTCTGCACGATCTCCCTCGGCATGCCCTCCTCCTGTACGGCCCCCGCCACCGTCGCTCCCGCCCCCCCCTTGCGGACCCCTGCCGCCCGCGTGCCAGCCCGCACCAGCAGGCACCCCCGCCCCCGACACACACACACACACACCATCAGACCACACACATTCACATTCACAACCACAATCACATTCACAGTCACATTCACAGTCACAGTCACAGTTACCTGGAAGGTGATGAAGTAGGCGGACCTCAGCGCCTGGCCCAGCCCCCAGTTGGCCTTGTACAGCAGCCAGTGCGGCGCCGCCAGCGCCACCAGCCGGTCCACCAAGCCAGGGTAGCGGCCTGCGGTGTGCAGGAGTGGAGTGAAGGGGGTTAGCCACCCATGGGACGGTGGGGGCGGGAGGCGGTAGGTGGTGGTTGCGTGGTGGGTAGGTTATGGGTAGGTGGTGGGTAGGAGGGACGAGTGGGTAGGTGGGTAGGTGGGGAGCGGGAGGGGAGAGCAAGGGAGAGGAGGGAGGCAGGAAGAGGGCAGGAGGCAGGGGAGGAGGCAGGGCGTGGGCGGCGCAGTTAGGGCGGGAGAGGAGGGCCGCGTAGTGCTGGGGCGCAGGTGTGGATGTAGAGAAGAGGGGGCGCGGGAAAAGGAGGATCGGAGATTCGGAGGAGGAAAGGTTTGGTTCACACATGGGGCCCGGGTCCCAGACAACTGCCGCCTGCTGACTGCCGCCACCGCGGCCCCGCCAATGGGCTGCAAGCCAACGCCTCGCCTCCACTCCGCAGCTCCGCTCTAGTACTGCCTGCCTGCTTGACTGCCTGCCTGAGTCAGGGGCTCACAAAGCAACAGCCCGCCGCCCGCCGCCTGTGCGTGGCCCTCACCTTGGCCCCCCACCCCCCGCCCACCTGCGGCCGCCCACGCCACCACGCCGCCCCAGTCGTGCGCAAGCAGCGTGCAGGACCTGCGGCGGGCGCGGGTGCGGCTGGGTAGTTTTTTCCAGCAACCAAAGCGATCATTGCAACACAGGAACGCAGAACCCAGGACCATAGAGCGCCGCGCCGCGGAGGAGAGGGATATACTCGTGTTCTTGGCGATAATCTTCGTGACACAGCCAGCGCCAGCGCCAGCAGCGGCAGCAGGATTGCACACACACGCACACGGCACAAGGTACAAGGCACAAAGCACCTGTGTGGTCGTCCGACCCGATGGAAGATGACGAAAGGCTCGGGACACACCGCCAGAGCCGCCGGCGACCTTCCATCTGTCCATGAACTGTGACCGCGGCGCCCATCACAGCCCGCTGCCACCGCAGCCGCTGCCCTCAAATGCACCTCTCTACTCATGGCTGTCTGTGTGGAGCTGTGCTCCCATTTCGCTGCCTCTCCCCGCCCCCACACATCCGCATCTTCAAGGAAAGCTCGCACGCGCACGCGCACGCGCACGCGCACGTGCACGCACACGCACACGCACACATGCACACACGGCCACACACGCACACGGCCAAACACACACGGCCACACGCACACCTGTAGCCCAGCGCCGCCACCACCGCCTTCACGTCCGCCGTCAGCGCCTCCAGGCTGTACGCCGCCACGCCCGCCGGTTTGGCGCTCCAGCCGAAGCCGCGCATGTCCACCGCAACCACCTGCACAGCAACAGGTAGGCAGCAGCAGCAACAGGCAGGCAGCAGCAACAGGCAGCAGCAACAGGCATTAATAACAGACAGGCGCACAGGCCGGGGATTGGGGGAGGTGGTGGGGACTTAGCCCGGGAACCCAAGGTGGGTGCGGGGCCAATGCAGGGCTGGCGAGAAGGAGGCATGCGCACAGCAGGGATCCCACCGCCGCTGCTTTGCGGTGTTGCAGTCGTATTCGCAGCGTCGCCCCCGCACACCCCGCACACCCAATACCCAACACCCAACACCCAAAGAGAATATCTCCTCCGCGCTCTCTGTGGTACTGGGTTTTAGTAGCCGAATTTTGCACTGGAATGAACTACCCCACACCCCACACCCCACACCCCACACCCCACACCCACCTCATACTCGTGCCGGTACGCCGCCAGCTGGTCGCGCCAGCTGTACCAGCACTCCGGGAAGCCGTGCAGCATCAGCATCAGCGGCTTGCGAGGGCCGCTGCGCAGCGCGCCGCTGCCCGGGGAGGAGGGGGCGGCGGAGGCGGCGGCGGAGGGCGCGGCGGCGGAGGAGGAGGCGGAGGGCGCGTAGCGCACGGCGTGCAGCCTGCGGGCGGGACGCGGGCGGTGGGGGAGCAGGCGAAGGCGACCACCTCGCGCAGCTGCGCCTTCCTGCCATCAGGGGCATGTAGGAAGCAGCTAGGGCCCCACTAAGGCACAGAGCCCCGGTAGCAGGAGGACACAGCCACACGACGGACGCACACACACCTCACGCTGTGCTTTTCTAACACACCTCACGCCGCCCCCCACGTTGATCATCATCCGCACCAGCCGCGGCTGCTCGCCACCACCGCTGCCTCCTGCCGCCGCCGCCGCCCCCGCCTCTTGCGCCGGGGCCGTCAGCGCCTCCAGCGGCACCGCCGGCCCCAGCGGCGCCCCGCCCGGGCTGAGCGCGGGCGGCATGGGCAGGTCATCTAGCCGCCTGGCCCTGCTGCTGAAGAATACACCCGGCCTGTGCGTATGCGCATTTGTGTGTGTGTCGGGTGGGTGGGGTGAGGTGGGGCTGTAAATACCAGGCCATGCTGAGCCAAGAAACCAAAATAGCGAGTAGAGGGGGATGGGCGGGGCATAACATGCTACGGTAACATGGCAGCAAGCTAGTAACTAGCAGCACAGGCAGGATCTGCGTCCAATGCCAAGCCAAGCCCCATCATCATTCGTTGCCTTCCACGCGGCTGGCAGGGGCAACTACGGTACTGTACTTCAGCCCAGCACACCGCTCTGCTTCTTATCACATATCCACAACACAGCACACCAAAGGCGTCTGGCGTGAACTCAAGCGACCTCCCTCACCCTGGCCGCGGCATGCATCCATTCACAGAGGCCCCCACAGGCCCCCATCAGCGCCACCCCACCCAGACCACCCAGCCCACCCACCCGCGCGCCGCCAGCTCCTTTGCCAGGATGCCTGCCAGTACGCCCCACACCGGCGGCGTGGCGGCGGCGCACAGCAGCAGCCCGCGCAGCCCCGACACGGTCGGCACGGCCTGGGGAGAGGGGCGAGTGGGATGAGAAAGCGAGTATGTGATTGTTGAATGAGGGATAGAAGGAAACCATGTAGGGGGAGAGGGCGATTAGGAAGGCAAGACAGGTTTGGGCCTTGGATTCGGGCACAGGGGGGCGGCATGCGCAGTGCAGCAGGTGGGGGTGCGGTCACGGGGGGTGCGGTCCAGGCTGCGCACTCACATCCAGCGCCTCTACGCGCTCATACACGGTCGCCTCAGCCTCCTCCCTGCCCTGAGTCTCCTGCTCAGCGGCGCTGCCTCCAGCGCCTGCTTGCGCCCGGACCAGCGCTTTGTGGCCCCGGCGGGGGGCGGGGCATTTGCCTGCCGCAGTGGGATGCGCACGTCTCCTGAGGTCGGGTGTTGCGCGTGTCGACTTGCAACCAGGGGCCGCTGACGAAGCTAAATGGCAGCATATGGAGGCATGCAGCACCACTTGAGCTGCCCGCTGACATTGAAGCGACGCGGGGCTTGCGCTGCGCGGCGATGCAAGTCGAGACGACAACATGGAGCGTGGGGCCAGCACAGATTATGTAAGTTGATTAAAATACAGTACATGCTGAAATTTTACAAATACAAGTGCAAGCGAAGCAAACTCAGGCCCGATTCACGCAGGTGCATTCACAGGGTCGCAACCCATTCAGGTCGCCGCTTCTGGGTCGCTAAGCATCCACGCTGCATTTGGAGCAGTACTGGTAGCTTTGTGGGCGCCATTTAGAGCGACATCAGCTGTCTCGGCGAACATCAATCAGTCCTTTGCCGCAGCGCTTTGCAGCAACGTAGCAGCAGCCATGTCGTCGATCTCTGACAACCAGTGCCTGAAGCAGATTGCGATGAACTTTGGCGTGGGCGCATCGCTGGGCGCGTCCGTCGGTAAGCAGCCGTGACGGCCTTGCTGCCGTGGCACGCGCACCTGACGCACCGGCGCCACGTTGCAACCCTGCTATCAACCCTGGCTGCCCGCCAACCCAACTGGCAGGGCCATTTGATACTTGCCTTAGCGCCACCTGAAGTAGTCGCTGTTCGCTGCTGTGGCAGGCGCGGTGTACGGGACGGTGGACGCCTTCCGCTTCAAGGTGGGATGAGGCCTGCCGGGGCCACTCCTCGCGGTCATTAGCATCCTTTGCGGGCAGGGCTTCTAGGTACTTGTTGGTTGGCTGGCTGCTTGCTAGAGACGCATGCTAGGGTCGGCTGCTGGGTCCGCACAGGCAGGCGGGCAGGCGGGCCGGCAGCTCCGCGGCCGCCGGAGCACCGGTATGCACGACTTCATGTCGCAGTTTGGTCAACTTGCCCTCGACAGATTCCGGGACTGCTGAAGATCCGGCACATCGGCAAGACGACCGTCAGCACGGGCGCGGTGAGCTACCGCCACACATGCGCCGGGTGTTCAGTGGGGTGCTGGCGGGCGCGCTGGTTGGCGGGCTGGGTGGAGGGCTGGGTGGAGGGCTGGGTGGAGGGCTGGGTGGAGGGCTGGGTGGAGGGCTGGGTGGAGGGCTGGGTGGAGGGCTGGGTGGAGGGCTGGGTGGGAGGGCTGGGTGGAGGGCTGGGTGGGAGGGCTGGGTGGGCGGGCGGGCGCAGCAGCTGGCCCGGTCAGGCCCCAAAGAGGAAAGCGGCGGTGCGGCGGGCTGGGCGCGATGATCTTCGTTGTGGTTGCTACGGCGGGGGTAGCTCTCTTTCGCCGACCGCAACCCCCCTGCTACCATGTGTGTGTTCATCTTCAAGCGGCTCTCGACCTTTTAACACATGGTTCCTCACGCTTCATCTCCGTGGTCTCACACCTCTCTTCTTCCCTCCCTCCCTCCCTCCCTGCCGCGTCTGTGCCCGCTGCAGATCTTCGGCACCTTCCTGGCCGCGGGCGCGCTGCTGCACTGCGGGAAACACTGAAAAGCGCCAGCGGCGCGGGCAAGGAGGCATCAGAAGCACACTGGCGGGGGTCCCTGACGGTGGAGGAAGGGAGTTGCGACACAGGGGGGCCAAAGGCGCACTCGCGGCGTGCGTGGTTTGGCTGGCGGGCTGCCAAGTGCGCGGCTGCTGTCGATACAGCGCTGCGGCTGTGTTCCTGTTCATTGGTTGGGTTGTGGCCGCCGCCTACACTGTGTACATGGCGCCCGTACCCGCACACCAGTCTAGGCATTGCTCGGCAGCCTCCGCGGGAGTCGCGGCGTGTGGGCGGTCTGGGCGCGGTTTCACCTTCTGTGGGAGGTGAGATGCCACAAGGGGCTGAGTAGCAGCAGCAGCAGCAGCTGCAGGGGAAGGATCAGGAGGAGCAGCAGCAGGTGCGACAGGAGGAGGAGGAGTGGGAGGAGCACCAGGTGCAGCCGTGTTGGATATACGGGGTGGCGGTGAGCTCCGTGGTGCTGGGAATGGGAGCAGCTAGCACCAGTTACGTGCGGCGGGTGAGGGCCGCACATTGTCCGCGCGCGTCTGCAACAATCTATTGCACTGTTGTTGGGGTTGGTGGGGCAAATGGGATGCAGCAGACTGCTGTGCCAGCATGCGATGGAGGGTCTAGTGGTGTCTGCTGTCGGCATATTTGTCATGCAGCTCAGCTACGCGCAATGCAGTGACCTTCAAACTGGTCATTACGGTTCAGTGCATGAATTCAGTGCTGTGTGCGCGTGCTTATTAAGGCGCCAATCATGTATCCATCTGTGTGTTGAGCGAGGCTATGGTGCGATAAACCAGTGCTTGTCATACTCAGAGCAAACGCAGATGGGGACACCCAGGCGCTCGTGGCGGCACGCGCCTGGGTGTGCAGATGTGCGTCAGGTTGACTTGCAGGCTGGAGGTGTCCAGGCGGTAAAATTGTGCACCGTAACCACGCACGCAGGTTGAGTGACATTATCCATGTACGAAATGAGCATGGTTCGGCCTGTCTTGATGAGTTGATGGTCGCGCAGAGGGGGAGGGTGAGCGGGCTGAGAGGGGGGAAGGATGAGCGTGTGCTTGGGATGTGTGCAAGGGTTTGCGTGCCCCGGCCCCTCGCGGCCAATTCGGGCCCATTCGCCCATTCCCCGTGCCCATACCCCTTCAACACGGCCACTGCAGCCTCTTTGGACTGCATGACCTAATATCGCAACCCCATCATCTTAACCCACGTCGGGGCACGCCCTATGCACCGCAAGGTGGTGCGCTAGTGTGCATGGGCCCTTGCATGGGCTTGTCGAAGCTGTTGCAGAGAGCCGTCCCTACATTTCGCCCGCTTCCACATGCATACTTAGCAGGAATAGCAAGAGACCTTTAGTGTATTGATTACTTAGCGGACCTCATAGCGCCCTTCTAGAAAGAATGAAGACTTCGCGGAGAGCGGCTGCGGTCTTTGTGCTTGCGATTATCGCTTGCAGCGCACTACTAGCTGCTGGTGCGTCAGCAGATAGCAAGGACGCCAAGCCAAAGCGGAAGAACCTTCCAACGTGAGTCGAGCATCGGGCAGTAGCGACCGGCGTCGCGGTGCCCTCGACTCGGCGCTTGCGCACTGCATCAAATTGCACTAGTAGTGTTTTCATACGCTTCACACATGCTGATCTAGTCTCGGATTGGGGAATTTTATGTGAATTGCAGCAAGGCCTTCATTCATGAGGGCAAGCACTGGACTGTGCACAAGACTCCTGAGGGGGTAGGTTTTTGTGAGAGTGCCGCTGTGCCGTGAAATCGGAATAGTGGGTGCATGCGGGAAATGTTCCAACGCGCTTTTTGGACCCAGAGCCCAGCGGCGTGCCGACACTCGTATGTCCGGGTCTATGCGCTCCGCGGTAGCCACAAAGCCTTACAAACTTGAGGCCTCGCCAGGAATGAGCCTCAGTATCTTGGTTCTGGTCGAAACAGCTATGCAAGCCGACATGGGGGTGGCCGGGGCTGCCAGGTCTATTTCACCTCCTGCTCATAGCCCCACCCTCTGCGCCCATGTCCTGCTGCCTCACCCTTCTTGCCTTCCCCTCCCTGTTGATCCCCCTCCCGGCAGCGCGCCTTCTTCTACAATGTGGAGAGCGGCGCCACGCAGTGGACCGATCCCCGCGTGGTGAGCGGGCGCGGCGGCGGCACATGCCTGATACGAGGGCCTGGCGCGGGGGCGCACACAAGCCGGTCAGGGGCCTGGCTGCAAAGCACCGGGGCGCGGGGCGTCTGCCGGTATACTGCGCGGCCGTGCCTACCTCCTCCCCACGCGCGGTCAACCCTAAGCTAGCCAGCACACCACACGCCCCCTAGTTTGGGCTGGTAACCACACACACCCCACACCCCTCCTCCTAACTCTAATGCATGTAACCCCCCCCCCCCCCGCCGCCCCTCCTCCCTCACCTTACTTCGTGACCCGCCTCACGTTGCCCGCGCCGCTCCTTACTCCTTACACCTCCCGTCTCTTTTTCGCTTCCGCAGGTGGATTTGACGCCGCAACAGCGCATGATGGTCTTCGCCATGTTCGCCACGCCCTTCGCGCTCATGCTCGCCGGCGGCGCCGCCTACATCCTCTGGGTCCGGGTGGGTTGCGGTGCGGTGGGGATGGGGATGGGGATGGCGGTTAAATGCATTAAAGTTGGATGAAGGAGGCGTAGCCAGCGGGGCAGAAGAGGGGCAGTGCAGTGATGGGGCGGCTTTTCTTTGCAGATGGATAGAGGGCGCCACATGGGGGTGGGGAGAACCACCCGGCCACAATCTCGCCATCCCTCCAACTCAGTCACCTGTTCCCCGCTTCCTCCTGACAACCCCGGCACCGCCGCCGCACCCTCACTCCCGCCCGCCCGCACCACCCACCCTCACAGAGCAAGCACCCCGAGCTGCTGAAGGGCCCCAAGAAGGTCAAGGGCCTCAAGAACTGGGAGAAGGCGCTGCAGCCGCCCAAGGTGGCCAAGCCCCGCGGCCGCAGCTCCAGCCCGCCGCCCGAGGACGCCGTCAAGCGGGCCGCGTCGCCGCCCGCCGCCGGCTCCGCGGAGGAGAAGAAGGACCAGTGAGAGGCGGCGGGCTGGCTTAGCTATGGTGGGGGGAAGAGGGGAGCAGGCGGAGGTGGTGAGCCTCTGGGAGCACGTGGTGGTGGTGCCGGTAGCTGCGGTCAGGGGGTAGGGGGAGCTGGAAGCAACAGGGCAGCGCTGGGCAAACACGCGGAAGTGATGCCGGCAGTCTTGGCATTTAGATTGGGGTACGCGATGGTACGTAAGCTGACCGGCATGGGGGTGAGAAGCACGCGACAATGCTGACGGGTTGGGGAAATGGCCTTAGGGGTAGCTGTTTAAGCTGTTGCGTCAGTTATATTATGCATGCAAAGGGGCCAACCCATGGAAATCCACCAGGGATGAGGTTGGGTTCCAGAATAGCATGAAGATCAAGGTTAAGTCCGCGCGCGAGCTCCGCACGGTGTGTGAATGCATAGTGCGACGACAAAGAATGACGTGCATGGGTGCATACGGCCTTCTTGTATTGTAATTCGCAATCATACGGTCCATGTAACACAGCGGCAGATTTGCCAGTTGTGTCGGCAATAATCATTCCTGCCGCCCAGCGAAGGTTGTACGCTAAGGCATGGGCAGCCGCTATCCCGTCGCCGCTATGGAAGAGGGGCGCTGCCGACCTTGGGGGTATGGTTGCATGAGCTCGCACGTCTCCTTTGGCGAATGCGTCGCGGGGCCAAGATGCAGGCAGCGATCGCAAAAGCGGATAAGGCTGAAGCTGGAGCCGGGCGGCAAATGCAATAGCGGGGGGCCGGCCCCCACACGATCGCGGGGTTAGGGGAACGCGTGGCCGGCGGTGCCGCCGCGCGTGCCAAAGGACCCGTTGGTCAGCCCCAGTCCTAGCTCCATAACCACATGGGCTGATATCCCGACACGGCTATACAAATAAAAGGCTATATCGTGTATGCAACTTGGCTCCCGGTTGTCGTCTCGCGCGCATGGTACGGCCGAGTGCATGATGCATCGCGCATTTGACTCAAAAGGCCCTCGCCTCCACGCAATTGTTCGTCCTTTTATTAGTTGAAGTACGTAGTCGCAAACATGAACACCATGCTCGTCGCTGTCCTCGCCCTCGTGGCGCTGGGCGCTGCCTCGGCGCAGACAACCGCTGCGGTCGACCAGAACTCTTGGGGCTTTATGCTCCGCCGTGACGCCTCTTGTGCGACTAGGTATCAGACTCTGATCGAGGACCCCTTCTACGCCAACGACCCTCTTTGCAAGGCGCAAGTCAAGCGGGCGCTGGAGACATATGTGAAGGCCGACTGCCCCAACACTGCCGCTGCTACCAGCAGTGTGTGGAAGTGCATGAGCGGATTCAATGCTACTTCGGGCCAGGTTGCCCAGGTGAGGACTAAAACACCGGTAATCTGTCGGCGCCCGAAATTGGCGTGTGCCGGACGCGTGACCCCCCCTGCGTCTTTGTCGCCGCAGGCCCGCGTTGATGCCTGGACAACCTTCCTGAAGGGTTGCGAGGTCCTGTACATTGCCCAGGTGAGGCGTGCGCAATTTGCGATGACGCGCAGCTTCTTAGTCGGGGCGCGTCGCCGTTCACACGGCCGTGTCGGGGCGATGCGATCATGTTCGATTATCGCAGCTTTATTGTTTTCGTCCAGTCCAAACATCGCGCCCGCCATGCGTGGAGGCCCGACCACGTCCCCCCACCCCCGCGACACACATGCTCACGACCGCCCTCGCCTTCGAATGCCGTCACGCAGCGTGTGAACACCGCCGAGTCCGAGGACGGCTTCCAGTGGCGCGACAACTCTTGCTTCGGCCGCTTCAAGTCCATGGACGAGTTCGTGGCCTACCTGAAGAACACCAAGGGCGACGGCGGCGGCTCGGCCGGCAGCGTGTTCGTGAGCGCCCTGAACGTCGTCCTGGCCCTGGCGCTGGCTCTGTTCCTGCTGCACTAAGCTTCTTAAATAAGCTCTGTAGAGCTTCATAGCCATGCAGTGACGTGGGTACGGTGACAGCAGCTGGCTCGCAGCCTTTGGGCGGCGGCCTGCGCAATTGCACCTGCGTGTTGGGCGAATAAGCTGCCTGCTATTTTGTTGGTGTGAACGGGGGGGGTTCCGACGTATCGGACGTTTCGTTACGGCATGGGTGGGTGGCGTGAAGCCAGATACCTCATGGGTATGCCAAGCGCCTGGTGGGGGTGACGCTACTTGCCGGGGGCGTGAGCAATTGCCACAGCGTGTGGGGTTGGGAGTGGCGACACACAAGGCGGACGGACCGACGACTGTGCATGTCGTTGCCCGGGCGCCAGCGACTGGACGAACCCAGACCGAATGCGTGCTGACGCCGTGCCTGGTAGCAGGTGTCTATGATGGGTGGGTTGCGTGGAGGGCATAGGTAGGACTAGTAGAATAGGCTGGAGAGGATGTGACACGCTTAGTTGCATAGTAGGTTCAGACAGGTTAGCGGGGAAATGCGTGTGTACTATGCAGATCACGTTTACCGTACAGGTTTGGGCGTGGCATACATGTGACTGTGGCATTCTTCGGGGGGATGTCAAGTCTTCAAGCCGCCAAAGCATAACAAGACCTCAGGCCTCCGGTGAAAACGGCAGGCAAATCTGCAATGCAGCACTGCGCCCTTACGGGTGCGCGGGCTTGTGCAGTTGTGCTGAGGCAGAATGGTAGATGCAGGGTTGCCCAGAGGTGTTTGCTGCGGTAGGTGGTGAAAGAGGCCGGGCAAGGCAGAGCACTTGAGGATGGACACATCACAATGAGAAGCAGCTGTGCCCGATGCCTTGGGACGGCGGTGTGCTTTGTGTAAATGATATGCAGAAGTGTTGATATGTCGCCTCGCAGCATTCCACGCTTCCAGGGGTGCGAAACGCTGCTCACTGGCGCCCGGCGCTGCACGGGCAAGTCAGCGCATCTGGGGCCTGGTAGCCGTAACTCGTGAGGTATCCATCGCATGTCGGGGGTGGCAAACTGGCAATGCATGGACCTCAAGCCACAGCGGCACGACTGTGCAAATAAATGGGGGACTATCGGACCGGACACGTGGCGCTGCCTGCCAGCTAGCCGGCGGTGTGTCCGCTATTAGGGCCGCCATGCACGTGAAGCATACCTTAACTTGACTTCGAAGTGGTGGCAGCTGCTCAGCTGCTGCCAGGAGGCGTGCTGACGAACTTCATCCCCCCGCCCACCCCCATTCGCAATTTAGCGCATGTCCCCGTTCCAGTACGGCATGCCTCATGGCACACGGCTGTGAACCATGGCAATCAGCCCCAAGGCAAGTTGTGCACTCCCCTTCATACCCAAACCCTGTCTCCCCTTCGCAGCCACTGCTAGATGTGTGGACGATAGACGCGAAGGGTAACAGGGCGACACGAGTTGTGCTCTTCGATGCATGTTCGCCGCCCGCTCAGGGTGCTCAACTTGGCCCAGTCCCTCACGCGCTACTCGGATGGCTTGAAGCTACAGGACTCGATTGCTGTGGATAGGAAACAGGGCCTGATCGGAGACACGCTCGTGCTGTTTCAGGTATATTAAGACTCGACGAGGAATCGTGTGTGCCTGAAAGCGTCGTTAGCTAATTGCATCTGTACACTGCCTGCAGCATTTTCCAGTCTACACGCTTGGCAAGCGAGGACGCCCTGAGGACTTCAAGAAGCCGCAGAAGGTCGGTTCGTTTCCACAAATGCACGCTAATTTTCGCGGGCTAACCGGGCCAGGCTCGGGGCTTCCGCTAACAGCCGTTGATATCACGTTAACCTTGGCAACCTGTACAGGAGCTTGAGGCCGCCGGCGTGGAGGTGTGCGTTGTGCCGCGAGGGGGCGAGGTCACGTACCATGGCCCGGGCCAGCTGGTTGCCTACCCCATCATCGGGGTCCGCGAAGCTGGCCTGGGAGCGCGGGCTTACGTTGAGAGCCTTGAAGATAGCGTTATAGACTGTCTGGCACGCTACGGCGTCACGGCGCGGGGACGTGTGCCCGGCGCGACGGGCGTGTGGGTGGAGGAACGCAAGGTGGCGGCCATTGGCGTGCGCATAACATACGGCATCAGGTGGGGCGGGGCGCAGTTGTTTTGCGTGGTTCTACGAAGGGCGAGCTGGGGCGCTGCGTAGCGTGCGTGCACGCATGCATGGGATGGTGGGATGGGGTCGTGATGGCCGGGAGGGGGCAGTACGCCGGCACTCAACACGCAGCGGCTGAGGAGAGGAGCCCTTGGGGTCATAGGCGGTGGCAGAGCAACACAATGACGGGCAGAGGCTGAGGCCGCAAGTAACTTCACGGCTGAGACGCAGCCTCTCGCCTGGGCATCTGCTTTGCCCGCCTGTCTCGCGCTTCAAACCCTTTAACACACGCTGGCACTGCTACTGATCTTCTCAGTATGTGCACAATCAAACCACACGCAACGCAACGCCTGCCCCTGCTCTTCCTGTTTCGCAGCTCCCACGGCCTCGCCCTCAACGTGTGCCCTGATCTGACCGCTTTTGATGCCATCGTGCCGTGCGGCATCCCCGACAAGGAGGTCACCTCGCTGGAGCTGGAGCTGCAGCGGAGACGGCAGAGGCAGCAGCAGCAGCTGGCTGTTGTAGGATCGGGGAGCGGTGGGCCAGGAGGGGCAGGGGCTGGTACTGGTGGGGTTGGCGGGGCTACGTTGTTCGGAGAGGTCGTGGACGACTTTGTGCGCTCCTTCTGCGGTCGCCTTGGCTTCGAGCCACGAGCTGCCTAGATGTGTTAGGGAGTGGACCCCATGCGTTGGGCGTGCCGCATAGGGACGAAGAGAGATGTGGGGGGGGGAGCGGGTTGGGCGACGTGTGCAGGCCCTCTTGCACAGATGTGCTGGGAGGTACGCTGGCAGACGTGATGTGCAGATCTGCCTTCGGGGGGCATGTGCAGCCGTGTAGGTACGAGTCAGCTCATGCAAGGCCCCGCGGGACATGCTGCTGCAGCACTCATTGCAACTTGCTGCACCGACTGGGCCCTGATTGAAGCAGGCGGAAGGCGCGTGGGGGGCGCGCGAACAGGAAGTGATAGGCAAAGACAGGCACAGGCAGGCAGGGGCGCGAAGCCAGGCAACGCCACACCCATCAGGACGCAGATGACAGGGGGGCCAGCGGGACAGCTCAGGGTCAGAATACACATCGAAGGAGCAGGGGCACTGGGCAGGTCGCAGGTCAAAGTAGGCACCAAGGGTTTTATAGGGAGGAGAGGCAGCATGAACAGGAACTCCAGGGCTGCAAGCCTGCAAGGGAGCGGACACACCGACAAGGGACGGAAGAGAGGGAAGAGGAACAGAGCAAATTCACGGGCCATCTACGCTGACACGGCTCCTGGGCCCCCAATTTCTACGTTTTGGGGGGTGGGTGGGTTGTGGTTACCAGCCCAAACTAAACCCGTTTAGTGGGGCAAAATTTTTTTTGTAAACGATTTCAGGCGAATCTGGGGGTCAACGTACGCTGCCCGCCCCGGCCCCCCCTTCCTAGGATACGAGTTCTGAGCAAATTTCCCAAAGCACCCCAGCACACGGGAAGGGAGCGTGGCAAGGGAGGCGGACAAGGGGCGGCAAAGAGGGAGGGGAAACAGAGTGCAATTCCCCAAGCGCCCCAGCGCACGGGAAGGGAACAGAGGCAGACACGCTACAGTAGCCAGTGAATACCAGAGGACCGGGACAGAGGGTTATGTCGGAAGCGCAGTGTCAGAGGAAGCACCCCTGGAAGTGCCAAATACGACCAAGTTAATGGGAGCCGAGGCCGCGACAGGCGCGGGTCCTCAGCCAAACAAAAATTGAGCCCTGCCGGACACCCGAAGGGCCGACGGCGAAAGGTCCTCTCGGAGTGCAATGAGAAGACCAATCACCCAACCGAGGCCATTGTGACCACCTCGAGAAGCGGGCCAGGTAAGTATGCTTGTACAGGGGCTGCCGAAAGTGCCGGCCCTACAGCCCGTTGATCTGCATTGCAAACATCGCGCGATGGTGGGTGAGTTGTGCTTCGGGACGGTACCTCTCTTCGCGATGTGGTCTTGGCCTTGACATAATGTATGGAAAACATACTTGTGCGACAAGGGAGGTGGTCCCCGTGAAGCACGGGAAAAGCGGGCTGATCCCGCACCACATCCACCGTCTGAGGCCGAAGGTGTTCGATAGTACCTCATCTCCCGGACATAGCTTGTGCGAAAAATTGTTGAAGTCATGGCGCGCCGCGTAATCATTGCGTTGCGACGACGTCCCGGCATCCGACCTCCAACATGTCGACCATCGCCAGGTCCACCTCGTCCTCCTTACACCGCTGTTTCTGTTTTAAAAACCTCGGGCCTGTGCGGCAGGCATACCTACTCGGCCAGGTTAGCCAGCCGAGGCCCGGGTTGCGTGGCCATGAATAGCCTTTCGTTGGTTCTCCACACGCGGCACGCCCCACCTTCGTGCCGCTCTTGGCACTCGCGCTCACCCCCTGCTTTGCCAATAAAATGCACTGACGATCCTCCATCCCACATGCTCACCCCACCTCTCCCTGGGCCCCATCCAAGCTAACCTATCCACCACCCCCACCACGCCACCACCTCGCCAACACACGGTGTCAACCGGCCGCGCCGCCCTCGCTGCCCGGCGGCCGCGGCGGCCCCAGCGGCCGTGCCGACGAGGTGCGGGTGTCCAGCACGCCCGCCGCCCGGTCCACTACCGCCCCGTACTGCTCCGCCAGGTCCGCGGCCTGAGGGAGGGAGGGAGGGAGGGCGGGTGGGAGGAAGGGTGGGAAGGAGGGGGAAAGGGTGGGAAGGAGGAAGGGTGGCGGGGAGAGGGGCAGCTCATTCCAGGACACCCAAATCAAACCGACTGGCGGCAGGCGAGGAGGTGATGGGCAGGCTGTTTGGTATAGAGCTGAGGAGTGCGAGCGGGAGGAAGTGTATGTAACGCGGAGGCCAACGGCTCACAACCAGAGCTGGGACATGAGCAATCACTGGTCAGGCGTGCCCGCAAGGACACGAGTCAGCCGCAACCACAGTCGACTCCGTCACCTGCCTCCTCCTGCCACGTCCCGGCCCACTTCCCTCCTCTCACCCTGCTCGTCCGTTTCTGTTCTCTGCCCCCAAATCAGCAAGTCTCTGACACGGAGAGCCCCACCCCCTCCCGTTTCCGATGACACAGCCTGGTTGTTTGTTTTCTGCAGTGTTTGCTTCGGTTACGGGAGCCATGCATAGGCTCGCAGCCCAAACAACAGACCTCCCCCTCCACCCTCCCCTCCCCTTCCCAGCCGCAGCCCTCCCCCCTCCCCTTCCCAGCTCCTCACCTCCGCCTCCCCCTCCAGCCCCATCTGCTCCGCCAGGTAGCACAGCGGCAGCGGCAGTGGGCGGAAGGCGGCCACGCTGGAGCTGAGCGCCAGCAGCCGCATCTGGGCGGGCGGTGGTGTGGTGTGGTGGGTGGTGGGTGGTTGGGGTGGGTGGTTGGGGTGGTGAGGACATGTGAGCGCGGGGATACGGGCCGGGGGCCAAATGGTGCTGTCGGGTGGACTGTTGTTGGTGGCAGTGGTGGTGGTGGTGATGGTTGTGGTGGTGGAGGTGGACTGGTGGTGGTGGAGTGGTGGACTGGTGGTGGTTGAGGTAGTGGTGGTGGCAGGTTATAGGCAAGCAGGCTCTGCTGCGTTGTGACCCAGAAACAAGTAATAGCCGCAAGTTGTCTTGAGCCATCAACGTGACCAATCCCGCGCCATTCCTCCCCCGTTATCCGCCTCCCTCCCTCCACACCTCCGCACCTCCGCCTACCCACGCACCCGCCCCAGCAGCCGGTCCATGAGGTAGGGCGACATGCGCGGCGCGCCCTCGTACAGCTCCAGGAAGCGCGCGTAGTTGCCGGACCTGCCGGAAAGAGGAGAGGGGGAGAGCCCGGGGGTGGGTGTGGGGGAAAGGATGAGGGAAAAGAGAGGGAATTCCAGTTCACTCCAGAAACAGAAAGGGCGTTTCACAAGGATCTACGGCTGAATGGTCAGGACAGTAAGCAGCAGGCGGGTTGCGTGGCGACCTGTATCCAAACCAGCGGCGGCCAGCGCCTGCCCAAGTTCTCTATCCCATGCCTCCCAGCCCTCCCCCCTCCCCTTCCCAGCCGCAGCCCTCCCCCCTCCCCTTCCCAGCCGCAGCCCTCCCCCAGCCCTGCTCCGCCTGCCTTCGCTTGCCTCGCGCCCCTCCCACCATACGGTATCGTCTCATGCGTGAGCCCCCACCCCGGTGGGCAGGGACAGCTGGTCCTGGGTCCTCTCGCTTGGTTTGCTTTGGGTTCTGGAATCGATCAACTACTACCCCACCTCACTCCGCCCCCTGCCCCCCCAACACCACCCACCACCACAAACCCCAGCCCCTCAGCCCCTCAGCCCTGGGCCCTTCAGCCCCCCAGCCCCTCAGCCCCCCCAGCCCCCCCGCCCCTCAGCCCCCCCAGCCCCCCCGCCCCTCAGCCCCCCCGCCCCTCAGCCCCCCCAGCCCCCCCGCCCCCCAGCCCCCCCAGCCCCCCCGCCCACCTGGCCGCGGCGCACACGTCCATGGCGTGCCGTACGAAGGGGTGTGGCAGCAGGTGGTGCGGCACGCGGCTCAGCTCCAGGGACAGCGTGTTGCGCGCAGCGGCGGTGGCCTGGGTGTGTGTGTGTGGGAGGGTGGGGGTTCCATGCATTTAAATTAATGACGAGGTAGACGTAGAACAGACGGGGGGGGGCAATTTATTTCAAATACTAACCCAACAGAAAACCTACCATTGGTGAACGGGGGAGGTTGACAAGTCCAGCCCATTTCAACCCAAGAAACCAGATTAGTGGGCGGAGCACAGGCGAAGGCGACACATGCGAGGCAGGGATGCTTATTCGGTACGTAAATAGGGGCCCGTCGTCGTGGAGGGCGTGGGCCAGCAGTGCCGTTGACTCAGCTCGCCGCCTGCTGGGCCTGAACCCGCCCGCCCGCCTACCTGTGTGTACAGCAGGCCGTACGCCTCGAACTCGGGCGCATTGGCTCCGCCCAGCTGCACACAGCGGGACAGGACAGGGTAGGGCGGTGGGTAGGGCGGGGGGGGGGAGGGCGGGGGGGAAGTCGGTGGGGAGGGCGGCACGGGAGGGCGGCACGGGGAGGGAGGGTTGTAAGGACCAGCCCAAGCCAGACAAAACCAACATAACCCAGCAAAGCATGGACGGTTAGAAGATGGTCTACGGTACATGGGGCGGACAAGGTGTACTGCGGCAGGGGAGAAGTAGCGTTGAGGCGAGGGGGAAGGGGAAGGGGCCCCCGGAGGACAGATTGACCAGCTGCAAGGCACACGCCCGCGCCCCCCCTCCCCCCAAGTCAACCCAACCATTGTGTATTTCCCCCCAGCCCCCAAGGCCCCAACCCAACACCCCGCAATCGACTTGGGCATTGGAATGAGCTCGCCCACCTTCTTTCTCCCTGCCCAAAAAACCAACCTTAGCCCCTAGCCCTAGCCCTCAACCCACATACAACCCCCCCGTTCCCTTCGCTCACCATCATTGCAACCTCCCTGCGCAACCCGCCCCCCTCAAAACCTACCCACTCCCCACAATCTCCGTCCCATCTCCCGCCCATCTTGCGCACACAACCACACACACACGCACACACACACACATACACACCCCTCTTTCATTTGTTTTCTCCCTTGTGTAACTCTAAGACAACCATACACAAACACACACACACACACGCACACACACACGCACACACACACACAACCACACACCTCGGCGTACAGCTGCCGCAGCACGGCGTGGCACCTCCGGAACTCGGCCAGGTCGTCCGCCTCCAGCGCCAGCCTCCCCGCCGTCTCGTACACGTCCACCGTCAGCGAGTCGCGCACGTGCTGCACCGTCAGGTCCTGCGTGTGTGTATGTGTGTGCGTGTGTGTGTGCGTGTGCGGCGGCGGGGGTGGGTGGGCTAGCCATCCATGGATATTGGATGGTGTGAAACCAAACATGAAGTGCCGATGTGTGTGGGAAGAATTCCGGGTATGACTAGTAAGGAGACGAAGAATGCGTAGACAACGGGTACAGAAATCTGCGGGGCGGGTTGATGGTAGACCACTCCCGTTGAGAAATGCAACTGCGCTGCTGAGGCCAGCTGCTGCGCCCAGCACGTCCACACAGCACTCAATAGCCCCCTCTCCCAGCCTGTCCTTAGCCGGAGCAGCTGGAGGCTCGCCAGCCTCCGCCACTCATGTCGCTTCGTCCCGAGCCTCCCCGCCTAGCCAGCCGCCCGGCCGCTCCTGTCATCCACGCGGCCTCCCCGCGCCCCACTCGCCGTCCCGACTCAACATGCCCACGGTTTCTGCACAGGCGGCATGTCCTCGGCCACACGGCTACACCCGCACACCTGCCCGGTTCCCTCCGACCCTGTCAACCACCGCCGCCCGACCCCGCCGCCGCCCGCCCCACCTGGCGTATGGCTTTGAGCTGCTCTGAGGCGGAGTGGTAGTCCGGCGCAGCCAGCCACTTGGCCTGTTTGGGAAGTGGGGGTGGGGGTGGGGCTCAGGAGGAGGAAAGCAGAGGAGTGGGGACTGGGGAGACAGGGCCGCCTACCTCCTGCGGGGGGGTCTTGGGGAGGCCACCTCCAGGCTCCAGCGGGCCGGCGCCTCTCTCCCCTCCCCTCCCCTCCCCTCCCTCCCCTCCCTCCCCTCCCCTCCCCTCCCTCCCCTCCCCTCCCCTCCCCTCCCCTCCACCTCCCTCCCCTCCCCTCCCCTCCCCTCCCTCCCCTCCCCTCCCCCTCCCCTCCCCTCCCTCCCCTCCTCTCCCCTCCCCGAGCCGCATACACACACGAGTACGCGGCACCCAGCCACCGTGGGGCGACTCTTGGCACGTCTGTCCTCAACCACATTAAGGCGACTCGCCCTCTCGTCCAGTCCTTCACGTACCAACACTCAACCACCCATGCGTCGACCCACTGGGCCTCCCGACTCCCCTCCCCATCCCTCTCCTCCGAGCTCTCTGGGCTCAGGGCCGTCTGGGCGCAGGAATGCGGAACAACCCCACCTCTACGCTCTGGGCTGGGCTGGCTGGTTCCAGTTCCCTTGGTCGACTTGCTTCGGTTTCTGGAATGAAGCACCCCCCCTTCCCCTCCCCCATCCTTAATTTAACATGCATGGAATCCCCTCCCCCCTTACACACAAAAACGCAGGCACACACACACGCACACAAACACACACACACACACACGCACACACGCACGCACACGCACACACACACACACACATACACACACACACACACACACACACACACACCTTGACCAGCTTAAGCGCCGCCGCCAGCACGTGCGGCGGCCGCACGTCCGCCGCCCGCGGCAGCGCGGTGAGGCGCAGGTACTCCTTCTCCAGCGCCTGGCTGCGCCCCACGCCGCCCGCGGCCGTCAGCACGGCGTCAGCCTGCTTGGAAGGCAGTGGCGGCGGCGGCGGCGGTGGCGGTGGTGAGGTTGGGGGTGGGGTTATGATGGTGGCGAGTACGGATGGTGTGGGTGCGCTTTTTAGGATGGGCGGAGGGCAGGCAGGCAGGCAGGCAGTTGAGGTGTGGGTGCGCCGGACGACGAGCCAATGCTGGGGCCGGAAGGGCCTCACCCGTTGGTGACGGTGACCCGCCGCCGTGCATGCGGAACCCACCACACACACACACACACACACACACACACACACACACACCGGGGCTACGCGGTACCGTCCAAGAAGTATTCGGTGCGTATCCGTCAGTAACTGCGAGCGATTGCGGGGATTCCTCTCCGTTTCCGTTTACCAACACACACACACACACGCCCACGCCCACATGCCCACACGCCCACACACCGGGGAACCCAGCCGGCAGGTCTCAGCCGCACCTCCCCCGTGACGTCAGCCGCACCCTGACTGCCCAGCACGGCCGCGTGTTTGTTTGTCCGCGGCGGGTGCAGTTCCTGTGTCGACCGTGGCATAGCGGCTAGCCCGGCCCCGGCTTCGCCCCCCCCTCCCACCACCACGGCCCGGTCACGCACCTCGTCCTCCTCATCCTCCACTGTCCCGCCGCCAGCAAAGCGCTGCGCCCGCTGCCGCCGCCGCGCCAGCTCCTCTGGCCCCTGCAGCGCGGCCGCCACCGCCGCCGGCGCAATCGCCGCCTTGGGCGTCCGCGCCAGCTTGAACTGAAAGCCGCCTGCGTCCCTGCTGCCGCCGGCGAGACCGGCCGCCGCAGCTGCGGCCTTGGGCTTCGCCGCCGGCTGCGGCGGCTGCGGCTGCTGCTGTGGCGTGCATTTGGGAAGCAGCTGCAGCATCTTGTCCTGCAGCGCCAGGCGCTTGGCGGGGTTGCTAGTTGCCTCCAGTTTCGCCGTAAGCTTAGCCATCAGCGCGTCCGCCTTCGCCCGCTTGGCGGCACGCTTGTCCGCCGCGGTAGGGGACGCTTGTGTGGCGCCGCCGGCGCCGGCGCCGGCGCTAGTGCTCGTGCAAGCGCTGCCCGTGGCAACCCCGCGAGCGCCAGTCGTGACAGCCCCGTCGGCGCCCGCACACGCACCCGCGTTGTTGGCAGGCCGCGTGCCGGCGGCAGCCTCGCTGGGTCGCACCGCCGGCGAAGTGTCCGCCGAGCGGCGCTTTTTGGCCGCCTTCGCCGCCGTCTTTAGCTTGCGCTTGCGTTTAGTTGACTCGTCATCGCTGCTGCTGCTGGGGCTGCTGGAGGAGCTGCTGTCGCTTGACGACGCGGCAGGTGGGCGCCGCGAGCCCATTTCCCGAACTGCCCTTGCGAGGCTTGCCACTGCTTCTTTATGATGTATTGGTCATAGTAAATGTCAACACCAGTAGAGTGTTATTTACCGTGGCACTTGCAAACTATGTTTACTGCCTCGACGTCTGGTGTTGAACTACAGCTAAGCTAAATTTCGGTCAGGTTTATGGCTTGTACTGGAACGATTAAAACAATTGAGCAAACGCAGCAGGACACAAGGGAGAATTCCCGGATCCGGCGCCTGGCGACAGACGCACGAAGCAGGCACCCCGAGGAGTGACCAGTAGCTTTAAAATGGATTATCAACAACCTCGAATACGGCGAAGGTGCGCTCGGGGCCGGCCACGTCCAGCTCAGGACATATGCGACCGAAGGGGGCCCGGAACTCATCAATCAGAGCCGAGGCGTAGCTCCTAGGTGAGATATCAGCTAAATATTAGGTAGACGGAGTTCGGACCGGCGCACGCGGCGGAGCGGCGTGATACAGCCTTGCCTCGGGTTTTTTCACCTTCACCGCCGCGACCGTGTTCCCAGCAGCCCTCCTCGCTCCCCCCCCCCCCCCGCGGCGCACGCCATGATCTCAACCCTCCACTGCAGCATCAACAGCTCTCGAGCTCACGTGCTTCGAGGAGGGATAGCCGGGCTGTTTGTTGGACGCCTCGCTCGGCCCCGACCACGGGCTTCCCCTATCCTGGGCGGCACACGTGCAGCTTCCCTGCACCAAGCGGCCGCGCTGTCGCCCTCGCTCCTGCCGCCGGAAGCCTCTCATACACAATTGCATGTACGCCGGTAACCATAACGTAACGCCTCGGCGGTTGCTCGCACAGGCAGCACCGTTCCCTTACGAAGCCGGGCAAGTCGCTGTGTGCGCGCACAGCAGCAGCTGGAGCTTGCAGCCAGCCTGCGGCGCAGTCGGGTCAGGCGGCAGCCCCAGCCGCCTAAGATGCGAGCTAAGGTTGCACCGCGCTCGGAGACTGTGCGTCGGACGCGATGGTTCTGTGGCTGGCGAGTGCGGTCGGGCGGGGGCCAGCTGGCATGGGGGCCGGACGAGCCCCTGCATGGGCCGCCCAGGCCAGTTCTCAGCCGCTAAATGCGTTCGACCGGCACCGCGCAGCAGCTACAGCTCTCTCAGCGGCAGCGCGCGTGTGCGTGCCAGCAGCGCCACACACACACAGAGCGCGCGCGCGCGCGGTGTTGCTGCAAGCGCTTCTAATTCGCCGCGCTGCCTGCCGCAGCCGGCAAACGAGCGAGCCGCTTACGCCGCTGCGTCTCTGGCACGAGGCGCGCGCAACTGCAGCGCTTTGCTGTGATCCGGCGCAACCCGCAGGCAAAGCAAAGGAAGCAAGCTCGCGGTAGAGCCTGATGCGACCTGCCGCGGCGAGCGCGAGGGCGCGAAGTGCCGTGCGGCCCAGGCCACGAACACCTCCGTCCCCGTTCGTGGACGGGCCTGCGCTGCTCTCTCTCTTGCTGCTGCTGCTGCTGCTGCTAAGCGCGCCAGCGGCCTCCTCCTCCTCCGCCTCCGCCCTTGGACCATTCACCGGCCAGATCGGCAACACCCTCGCGGACGCCAGCGCTGCCTCGTCGGCCTCCTCCTCCTCTTCCTCCTCCTCCTCCTCTTCCTCCTCCTCCTCCTCCGCCTCCTCGGCACGCCATGACGACAACGACAGCCTCTTCGGCGTCGGCAGCAGCAGCAGCGGCAGCGGCAACCACAACGCCCTGCGCAGCCTGCTTACCGGCAACGGCAACGGCGGTGGTAAGGGCGGCGGCGGGAACGACGGCCGCGCCTGCCCGCTCACCTGCGCCGGCTTGGGGAGCTGCATCTCCGTCACCTGCGAGCTAATGACCTTCTGGGGCAGTAGCGGCAGTAGCAGCCGGCTGCGCGTGACGCTGGACTTGGGGCGCTGCAAGGGCTCCGCGCTGTCGTGGGTGTGCTGCGCCGGGCCGGGCTGCGGCCTGGCCACCTGCAACTCCCAGACGGTAAGCCGCCCAGTTCAAGAGTGGCTGCTGCTGTGCGGTGGCGGTGCGTCTACAAGGTGGTTCGGTGGTGTGATGCGGTGCGGTCAGGACCCTGCTAGGGATCTGCTTCGTGTTCACTCAGTCGCCACAGTGCACCCTGCCCCCTCCCGCCCCGGTCACACCTCCTCTCTGCCCCCCTCCCTCCGCTCACCGCTGTCCTCCCGCCCCGCCCGCCCATCCCCATCCCCGCCCCACCATATCCCCACCTCCCAAAAACCCCACACACAGTACGGTGACGCCTACAGCTACGGCGGCAGCGGCGGCAGCGGCCAGCTGGCGGTGTGCGGCGACGCGCTGCGGGTGTCGTACCTGCTGCCGCCCAACGCCACGTCCGTGCCGCTGCAGGTGGGTGTGTGTGTGTGTGTGTGTGTGTGTTAGAAAAGCACAAGTGTGTGTGTGTACCCCGGGGAGCGCAGCGAAGATTGCTTCCACTCCGTGCCGTGCATCCGTTTTCGTCACACCACACATGACCCCGCCCCTTGCTTGGCAAGTCACCAGCATGTCGCCTCACCTGGTTCTGGGTTTCACATACCAACGTTCGTACTGGGCATTGGAATGAAGTACCCCACACCCAACCACACACACACACACTTTCTCTCTCTACAGGTGCATGACGGCGCCCTGCAGGGCAACAGGTGAGCAGGCGCGGAGGAGCGCGGCGGCGGGTGGCCGCAGGCCATGCCTTGGCATTGACGCCCCCCCCCCCCGGCAACACACACACTGCCTTTTGTTTGTTATCTCCTTGCGATCTCTAACATACTGCCATGCACCGCCCATGCAGCCACTGCAGTGCCCGTCCCTTGCTGCCCCACTCCCTCTCACAGCACCCGCACCTGGAACTCCCCACCCCCACCCCCCGCCCCCTGCATGCAGATCCTGCCCCAACAACGCCAACAAGGGCTACGGCCCTGGGCAGGTGCGCACTCAGCACATCGCGACAGAGCAGCGCATTCCTGACACCCCCCGTCCTTTCCTTTCCTTCTTACCCGGACCCGCCCTCGCCATCCCTGCGCCCCCTGCGCCTGGCGCCCTCTGTTCCTCGCCACCTCCCCAACACCCGACCTGAACCTTCCCCTGCACCATACCACCGCGCCGCTTCCCCACCACACCGTACCATACCCCCCACGCCCCCCCCCAGTGCTGCGCCGGCTCCGGTTCCGCCTCCAACACCAACTGCGCGGGCGCCGTGTCCAACACCTGCGACCTGGTGCTCCGGCTCAAGGACTACCCCTCGTGAGTGTGCTGCCCTCCATCCAGCAGGGTTATTGGTGTTGCAGCATTGTGGTGGTTGCCCCTACCCCTCGTGCGTGTGCTGCCCCGCTTGGGGGGGGGGGGTACTGGTGTTGAGCGTTGACAAATGGCTGTCGGTCGGTCGGGTGTGAACATCAACCCCCACCAGCGACCTCCAGCTGCGCGATCAGCACCCCCACCGCCACCTCGCGCTCCCACGCGTGTTGCGAAGATGCACCCGATGCATGCTGGTGGGGTGCAGTGGTAGGCAGGGAGGCAGGGTGTTCTGCTGGCCGGTTGTAACACATGGCACAGTGCTAAGCGACGGCAAACGAGGCATTCGTCACTCGTGGTCTGCACACGCACACGCACCCACGTTCACCCGCCTGCAGGTGCAAGGATGTCCAGTCGCCACCGCGCCCGCCCTCGCCCCGGCCCCCCCGGCCGCCGCAGCCCCGACCGCCCCGACCGCCCTCCCCCCACCCTCCACGTCCAGCGTCTCCACGCCCCCCACTGCCTCCGAGCCCCCCACGCTCGCCCCGCCCTCCCTCCCCACGGCCGCCAAGCCCGCGGCCGCCAAGCCCCAGACCACCAAGCCCGCGGCCGCCAAGCCCCAGACCACCAAGCCCACGGCCGCCAAGCCCCAGACCACCAAGCCCACGGCCGCCAAGCCCCAGACCACCAAGCCCGCGGCCGCCAAGCCCCAGACCACCAAGCCCACGGCCGCCAAGCCCCAGACCACCAAGCCCACGGCCGCCAAGCCCCAGACCACCAAGCCCGCGGCCGCCAAGCCCCAGACCGCCAAGCCCGCGGCCGCCAAGCCCCAGACCACCAAGCCCGCGGCCGCCAAGCCCCAGACCACCAAGCCCGCGGCCGCCAAGCCCCAGACCACCAAGCCCGCGGCCGCCAAGCCCCAGACCACCAAGCCCGCGGCCGCCAAGCCCGCGGCCGCCTAGCCCGCGGCCGCCTCGGCCGCCGTCGCCGCAGCCTCCTTCGCCTGCGCCTCCTTCGCCTGCGCCGCCGTCGCCCGCCCCGCCTAGCCCGCGGCCGCCTCGGCCGCCGTCGCCGCAGCCGCCTTCGCCTGCGCCTCCTTCGCCTGCGCCGCCGTCGCCCGCTCCGCCTAGCCCGCGGCCGCCTCGGCCGCCGTCGCCGCAGCCGCCTTCGCCTGCGCCTCCTTCACCTGCGCCGCCGTCGCCCGCCCCGCCTAGCCCGCGGCCGCCTCGGCCGCCGTCGCCGCAGCCGCCTTCGCCTGCGCCTCCTTCGCCTGTGCCGCCGTCGCCCGCCCCGCCTAGCCCGCGGCCGCCTCGGCCGCCGTCGCCGCAGCCTCCTTCGCCTGCGCCTCCTTCGCCTGCGCCGCCGTCGCCCGCCCCGCCTAGCCCGCGGCCGCCTCGGCCGCCGTCGCCGCAGCCGCCTTCGCCTGCGCCTCCTTCGCCTGCGCCGCCGTCGCCCGCCCCGCCTAGCCCGCGGCCGCCTCGGCCGCCGTCGCCGCAGCCGCCTTCGCCTGCGCCTCCTTCGCCTGCGCCGCCGTCGCCCGCCCCGCCTAGCCCGCGGCCGCCTCGGCCGCCGTCGCCGCAGCCGCCTTCGCCTGCGCCTCCTTCGCCTGCGCCGCCGTCGCCCGCCCCGCCTAGCCCGCGGCCGCCTCGGCCGCCGTCGCCGCAGCCGCCTTCGCCTGCGCCTCCTTCGCCTGCGCCGCCGTCGCCCGCTCCGCCTAGCCCGCGGCCGCCTCGGCCGCCGTCGCCGCAGCCGCCTTCGCCTGCGCCTCCTTCACCTGCGCCGCCTTCGCCCGCCCCGCCTAGCCCGCGGCCGCCTCGGCCGCCGTCGCCGCAGCCGCCTTCGCCTGCGCCTCCTTCGCCTGCGCCGCCGTCGCCCGCCCCGCCTAGCCCGCGGCCGCCTCGGCCGCCGTCGCCGCAGCCGCCTTCGCCTGCGCCTCCTTCGCCTGCGCCGCCGTCGCCCGCCCCGCCTAGCCCGCGGCCGCCTCGGCCGCCGTCGCCGCAGCCGCCTTCGCCTGCGCCTCCTTCACCTGCGCCGCCGTCGCCCGCCCCGCCTAGCCCGCGGCCGCCTCGGCCGCCGTCGCCGCAGCCGCCTTCGCCTGCGCCTCCTTCGCCTGCGCCGCCGTCGCCCGCCCCGCCTAGCCCGCGGCCGCCTCGGCCGCCGTCGCCGCAGCCGCCTTCGCCTGCGCCTCCTTCGCCTGCGCCGCCGTCGCCCGCCCCGCCTAGCCCGCGGCCGCCTCGGCCGCCGTCGCCGCAGCCGCCTTCGCCTGCGCCTCCTTCGCCTGCGCCGCCGTCGCCCGCCCCGCCTAGCCCGCGGCCGCCTCGGCCGCCGTCGCCGCAGCCGCCTTCGCCTGCGCCTCCTTCGCCTGCGCCGCCGTCGCCCGCCCCGCCTAGCCCGCGGCCGCCTCGGCCGCCGTCGCCGCAGCCGCCTTCGCCTGCGCCTCCTTCGCCTGCGCCGCCGTCGCCCGCCCCGCCTAGCCCGCGGCCGCCTCGGCCGCCGTCGCCGCAGCCGCCTTCGCCTGCGCCTCCTTCGCCTGCGCCGCCGTCGCCCGCCCCGCCTAGCCCGCGGCCGCCTCGGCCGCCGTCGCCGCAGCCTCCTTCGCCTGCGCCTCCTTCACCTGCGCCGCCGTCGCCCGCCCCGCCTAGCCCGCGGCCGCCTCGGCCGCCGTCGCCGCAGCCGCCTTCGCCTGCGCCTCCTTCACCTGCGCCGCCGTCGCCCGCCCCGCCTAGCCCGCGGCCGCCTCGGCCGCCGTCGCCGCAGCCTCCTTCGCCTGCGCCTCCTTCGCCTGCGCCGCCGTCGCCCGCCCCGCCTAGCCCGCGGCCGCCTCGGCCGCCGTCGCCGCAGCCGCCTTCGCCTGCGCCTCCTTCGCCTGCGCCGCCGTCGCCCGCCCCGCCTAGCCCGCGGCCGCCTCGGCCGCCGTCGCCGCAGCCGCCTTCGCCTGCGCCTCCTTCGCCTGCGCCGCCGTCGCCCGCCCCGCCTAGCCCGCGGCCGCCTCGGCCGCCGTCGCCGCAGCCTCCTTCGCCTGCGCCTCCTTCGCCTGCGCCGCCGTCGCCCGCCCCGCCTAGCCCGCGGCCGCCTCGGCCGCCGTCGCCGCAGCCGCCTTCGCCTGCGCCTCCTTCGCCTGCGCCGCCGTCGCCCGCCCCGCCTAGCCCGCGGCCGCCTCGGCCGCCGTCGCCGCAGCCGCCTTCGCCTGCGCCTCCTTCGCCTGCGCCGCCGTCGCCCGCCCCGCCTAGCCCGCGGCCGCCTCGGCCGCCGTCGCCGCAGCCGCCTTCGCCTGCGCCTCCTTCGCCTGCGCCGCCGTCGCCCGCCCCGCCTAGCCCGCGGCCGCCTCGGCCGCCGTCGCCGCAGCCGCCTTCGCCTGCGCCTCCTTCGCCTGCGCCGCCGTCGCCCGCCCCGCCTAGCCCGCGGCCGCCTCGGCCGCCGTCGCCGCAGCCGCCTTCGCCTGCGCCTCCTTCGCCTGCGCCGCCGTCGCCCGCCCCGCCTAGCCCGCGGCCGCCTCGGCCGCCGTCGCCGCAGCCGCCTTCGCCTGCGCCTCCTTCGCCTGCGCCGCCGTCGCCCGCCCCGCCTAGCCCGCGGCCGCCTCGGCCGCCGTCGCCGCAGCCGCCTTCGCCTGCGCCTCCTTCGCCTGCGCCGCCGTCGCCCGCCCCGCCTAGCCCGCGGCCGCCTCGGCCGCCGTCGCCACAGCCGCCTTCGCCTGCGCCTCCTTCGCCTGCGCCGCCGTCGCCCGCCCCGCCTAGCCCGCGGCCGCCTCGGCCGCCGTCGCCGCAGCCGCCTTCGCCTGCGCCTCCTTCGCCTGCGCCGCCGTCGCCCGCCCCGCCTAGCCCGCGGCCGCCTCGGCCGCCGTCGCCGCAGCCGCCTTCGCCTGCGCCTCCTTCGCCTGCGCCGCCGTCGCCCGCCCCGCCTAGCCCGCGGCCGCCTCGGCCGCCGTCGCCGCAGCCGCCTTCGCCTGCGCCTCCTTCGCCTGCGCCGCCGTCGCCCGCCCCGCCTAGCCCGCGGCCGCCTCGGCCGCCGTCGCCGCAGCCGCCTTCGCCTGCGCCTCCTTCGCCTGCGCCGCCGTCGCCCGCCCCGCCTAGCCCGCGGCCGCCTCGGCCGCCGTCGCCGCAGCCGCCTTCGCCTGCGCCTCCTTCGCCTGCGCCGCCGTCGCCCGCCCCGCCTAGCCCGCGGCCGCCTCGGCCGCCGTCGCCGCAGCCGCCTTCGCCTGCGCCTCCTTCGCCTGCGCCGCCGTCGCCCGCTCCGCCTAGCCCGCGGCCGCCTCGGCCGCCGTCGCCGCAGCCGCCTTCGCCTGCGCCTCCTTCGCCTGCGCCGCCGTCGCCCGCCCCGCCTAGCCCGCGGCCGCCTCGGCCGCCGTCGCCGCAGCCGCCTTCGCCTGCGCCTCCTTCGCCTGCGCCGCCGTCGCCCGCCCCGCCTAGCCCGCGGCCGCCTCGGCCGCCGTCGCCGCAGCCGCCTTCGCCTGCGCCTCCTTCGCCTGCGCCGCCGTCGCCCGCCCCGCCTAGCCCGCGGCCGCCTCGGCCGCCGTCGCCGCAGCCGCCTTCGCCTGCGCCTCCTTCGCCTGCGCCGCCGTCGCCCGCCCCGCCTAGCCCGCGGCCGCCTCGGCCGCCGTCGCCGCAGCCGCCTTCGCCTGCGCCTCCTTCGCCTGCGCCGCCGTCGCCCGCCCCGCCTAGCCCGCGGCCGCCTCGGCCGCCGTCGCCGCAGCCGCCTTCGCCTGCGCCTCCTTCGCCTGCGCCGCCGTCGCCCGCTCCGCCTAGCCCGCGGCCGCCTCGGCCGCCGTCGCCGCAGCCGCCTTCGCCTGCGCCTCCTTCGCCTGCGCCGCCGTCGCCCCGCCCCGCCTAGCCCGCGGCCGCCTCGGCCGCCGTCGCCGCAGCCGCCTTCGCCTGCGCCTCCTTCGCCTGCGCCGCCGTCGCCCGCCCCGCCTAGCCCGCGGCCGCCTCGGCCGCCGTCGCCGCAGCCGCCTTCGCCTGCGCCTCCTTCGCCTGCGCCGCCGTCGCCCGCCCCGCCTAGCCCGCGGCCGCCTCGGCCGCCGTCGCCGCAGCCGCCTTCGCCTGCGCCTCCTTCGCCTGCGCCGCCGTCGCCCGCCCCGCCTAGCCCGCGGCCGCCTCGGCCGCCGTCGCCGCAGCCGCCTTCGCCTGCGCCTCCTTCGCCTGCGCCGCCGTCGCCCGCCCCGCCTAGCCCGCGGCCGCCTCGGCCGCCGTCGCCGCAGCCGCCTTCGCCTGCGCCTCCTTCGCCTGCGCCGCCGTCGCCCGCCCCGCCTAGCCCGCGGCCGCCTCGGCCGCCGTCGCCGCAGCCGCCTTCGCCTGCGCCTCCTTCGCCTGCGCCGCCGTCGCCCGCTCCGCCTAGCCCGCGGCCGCCTCGGCCGCCGTCGCCGCAGCCGCCTTCGCCTGCGCCTCCTTCGCCTGCGCCGCCGTCGCCCGCCCCGCCTAGCCCGCGGCCGCCTCGGCCGCCGTCGCCGCAGCCGCCTTCGCCTGCGCCTCCTTCGCCTGCGCCGCCGTCGCCCGCCCCGCCTAGCCCGCGGCCGCCTCGGCCGCCGTCGCCGCAGCCGCCTTCGCCTGCGCCTCCTTCGCCTGCGCCGCCGTCGCCCGCCCCGCCTAGCCCGCGGCCGCCTCGGCCGCCGTCGCCGCAGCCGCCTTCGCCTGCGCCTCCTTCGCCTGCGCCGCCGTCGCCCGCCCCGCCTAGCCCGCGGCCGCCTCGGCCGCCGTCGCCGCAGCCGCCTTCGCCTGCGCCTCCTTCGCCTGCGCCGCCGTCGCCCGCCCCGCCTAGCCCGCGGCCGCCTCGGCCGCCGTCGCCGCAGCCGCCTTCGCCTGCGCCTCCTTCGCCTGCGCCGCCGTCGCCCGCCCCGCCTAGCCCGCGGCCGCCTCGGCCGCCGTCGCCGCAGCCGCCTTCGCCTGCGCCTCCTTCGCCTGCGCCGCCGTCGCCCGCCCCGCCTAGCCCGCGGCCGCCTCGGCCGCCGTCGCCGCAGCCGCCTTCGCCTGCGCCTCCTTCGCCTGCGCCGCCGTCGCCCGCCCCGCCTAGCCCGCGGCCGCCTCGGCCGCCGTCGCCGCAGCCGCCTTCGCCTGCGCCTCCTTCGCCTGCGCCGCCGTCGCCCGCCCCGCCTAGCCCGCGGCCGCCTCGGCCGCCGTCGCCGCAGCCGCCTTCGCCTGCGCCTCCTTCGCCTGCGCCGCCGTCGCCCGCCCCGCCTAGCCCGCGGCCGCCTCGGCCGCCGTCGCCGCAGCCGCCTTCGCCTGCGCCTCCTTCGCCTGCGCCGCCGTCGCCCGCCCCGCCTAGCCCGCGGCCGCCTCGGCCGCCGTCGCCGCAGCCGCCTTCGCCTGCGCCTCCTTCGCCTGCGCCGCCGTCGCCCGCCCCGCCTAGCCCGCGGCCGCCTCGGCCGCCGTCGCCGCAGCCGCCTTCGCCTGCGCCTCCTTCGCCTGCGCCGCCGTCGCCCGCCCCGCCTAGCCCGCGGCCGCCTCGGCCGCCGTCGCCGCAGCCGCCTTCACCTGCGCCTCCTTCGCCTGCGCCGCCGTCGCCCGCCCCGCCTAGCCCGCGGCCGCCTCGGCCGCCGTCGCCGCAGCCGCCTTCGCCTGCGCCTCCTTCGCCTGCGCCGCCGTCGCCCGCCCCGCCTAGCCCGCGGCCGCCTCGGCCGCCGTCGCCGCAGCCGCCTTCGCCTGCGCCTCCTTCGCCTGCGCCGCCGTCGCCCGCTCCGCCTAGCCCGCGGCCGCCTCGGCCGCCGTCGCCGCAGCCGCCTTCGCCTGCGCCTCCTTCGCCTGCGCCGCCGTCGCCCGCCCCGCCTAGCCCGCGGCCGCCTCGGCCGCCGTCGCCGCAGCCGCCTTCGCCTGCGCCTCCTTCGCCTGCGCCGCCGTCGCCCGCCCCGCCTAGCCCGCGGCCGCCTCGGCCGCCGTCGCCGCAGCCGCCTTCGCCTGCGCCTCCTTCGCCTGCGCCGCCGTCGCCCGCCCCGCCTAGCCCGCGGCCGCCTCGGCCGCCGTCGCCGCAGCCGCCTTCGCCTGCGCCTCCTTCGCCTGCGCCGCCGTCGCCCGCCCCGCCTAGCCCGCGGCCGCCTCGGCCGCCGTCGCCGCAGCCGCCTTCGCCTGCGCCTCCTTCGCCTGCGCCGCCGTCGCCCGCCCCGCCTAGCCCGCGGCCGCCTCGGCCGCCGTCGCCGCAGCCGCCTTCGCCTGCGCCTCCTTCGCCTGCGCCGCCGTCGCCCGCCCCGCCTAGCCCGCGGCCGCCTCGGCCGCCGTCGCCGCAGCCGCCTTCGCCTGCGCCTCCTTCGCCTGCGCCGCCGTCGCCCGCTCCGCCTAGCCCGCGGCCGCCTCGGCCGCCGTCGCCGCAGCCGCCTTCGCCTGCGCCTCCTTCGCCTGCGCCGCCGTCGCCCGCCCCGCCTAGCCCGCGGCCGCCTCGGCCGCCGTCGCCGCAGCCGCCTTCGCCTGCGCCTCCTTCGCCTGCGCCGCCGTCGCCCGCCCCGCCTAGCCCGCGGCCGCCTCGGCCGCCGTCGCCGCAGCCGCCTTCGCCTGCGCCTCCTTCGCCTGCGCCGCCGTCGCCCGCCCCGCCTAGCCCGCGGCCGCCTCGGCCGCCGTCGCCGCAGCCGCCTTCGCCTGCGCCTCCTTCGCCTGCGCCGCCGTCGCCCGCCCCGCCTAGCCCGCGGCCGCCTCGGCCGCCGTCGCCGCAGCCGCCTTCGCCTGCGCCTCCTTCGCCTGCGCCGCCGTCGCCCGCCCCGCCTAGCCCGCGGCCGCCTCGGCCGCCGTCGCCGCAGCCGCCTTCGCCTGCGCCTCCTTCGCCTGCGCCGCCGTCGCCCCGCCCCGCCTAGCCCGCGGCCGCCTCGGCCGCCGTCGCCGCAGCCGCCTTCGCCTGCGCCTCCTTCGCCTGCGCCGCCGTCGCCCGCCCCGCCTAGCCCGCGGCCGCCTCGGCCGCCGTCGCCGCAGCCGCCTTCGCCTGCGCCTCCTTCGCCTGCGCCGCCGTCGCCCGCCCCGCCTAGCCCGCGGCCGCCTCGGCCGCCGTCGCCGCAGCCGCCTTCGCCTGCGCCTCCTTCGCCTGCGCCGCCGTCGCCCGCCCCGCCTAGCCCGCGGCCGCCTCGGCCGCCGTCGCCGCAGCCGCCTTCGCCTGCGCCTCCTTCGCCTGCGCCGCCGTCGCCCGCCCCGCCTAGCCCGCGGCCGCCTCGGCCGCCGTCGCCGCAGCCGCCTTCGCCTGCGCCTCCTTCGCCTGCGCCGCCGTCGCCCGCCCCGCCTAGCCCGCGGCCGCCTCGGCCGCCGTCGCCGCAGCCGCCTTCGCCTGCGCCTCCTTCGCCTGCGCCGCCGTCGCCCGCCCCGCCTAGCCCGCGGCCGCCTCGGCCGCCGTCGCCGCAGCCGCCTTCGCCTGCGCCTCCTTCGCCTGCGCCGCCGTCGCCCGCCCCGCCTAGCCCGCGGCCGCCTCGGCCGCCGTCGCCGCAGCCGCCTTCACCTGCGCCTCCTTCGCCTGCGCCGCCGTCGCCCGCCCCGCCTAGCCCGCGGCCGCCTCGGCCGCCGTCGCCGCAGCCGCCTTCGCCTGCGCCTCCTTCGCCTGCGCCGCCGTCGCCCGCCCCGCCTAGCCCGCGGCCGCCTCGGCCGCCGTCGCCGCAGCCGCCTTCGCCTGCGCCTCCTTCGCCTGCGCCGCCGTCGCCCGCTCCGCCTAGCCCGCGGCCGCCTCGGCCGCCGTCGCCGCAGCCGCCTTCGCCTGCGCCTCCTTCGCCTGCGCCGCCGTCGCCCGCCCCGCCTAGCCCGCGGCCGCCTCGGCCGCCGTCGCCGCAGCCGCCTTCGCCTGCGCCTCCTTCGCCTGCGCCGCCGTCGCCCGCCCCGCCTAGCCCGCGGCCGCCTCAGCCGCCGTCGCCGCAGCCGCCTTCGCCTGCGCCTCCTTCACCTGCGCCGCCGTCGCCCGCCCCGCCTAGCCCGCGGCCGCCTCGGCCGCCGTCGCCGCAGCCGCCTTCGCCTGCGCCTCCTTCACCTGCGCCGCCGTCGCCCGCTCCGCCTAGCCCGCGGCCGCCTCGGCCGCCGTCGCCACAGCCGCCTTCGCCTGCGCCTCCTTCGCCTGCGCCGCCGTCGCCCGCCCCGCCTAGCCCGCGGCCGCCTCGGCCGCCGTCGCCGCAGCCGCCTTCGCCTGCGCCTCCTTCGCCTGCGCCGCCGTCGCCCGCCCCGCCTAGCCCGCGGCCGCCTCGGCCGCCGTCGCCGCAGCCGCCTTCGCCTGCGCCTCCTTCGCCTGCGCCGCCGTCGCCCGCTCCGCCTAGCCCGCGGCCGCCTCGGCCGCCGTCGCCGCAGCCGCCTTCGCCTGCGCCTCCTTCGCCTGCGCCGCCGTCGCCCGCCCCGCCTAGCCCGCGGCCGCCTCGGCCGCCGTCGCCGCAGCCGCCTTCGCCTGCGCCTCCTTCGCCTGCGCCGCCGTCGCCCGCCCCGCCTAGCCCGCGGCCGCCTCGGCCGCCGTCGCCGCAGCCGCCTTCGCCTGCGCCTCCTTCGCCTGCGCCGCCGTCGCCCGCCCCGCCTAGCCCGCGGCCGCCTCGGCCGCCGTCGCCGCAGCCGCCTTCGCCTGCGCCTCCTTCGCCTGCGCCGCCGTCGCCCGCCCCGCCTAGCCCGCGGCCGCCTCGGCCGCCGTCGCCGCAGCCGCCTTCGCCTGCGCCTCCTTCGCCTGCGCCGCCGTCGCCCGCCCCGCCTAGCCCGCGGCCGCCTCGGCCGCCGTCGCCGCAGCCGCCTTCGCCTGCGCCTCCTTCGCCTGCGCCGCCGTCGCCCGCTCCGCCTAGCCCGCGGCCGCCTCGGCCGCCGTCGCCGCAGCCGCCTTCGCCTGCGCCTCCTTCGCCTGCGCCGCCGTCGCCCGCCCCGCCTAGCCCGCGGCCGCCTCGGCCGCCGTCGCCGCAGCCGCCTTCGCCTGCGCCTCCTTCGCCTGCGCCGCCGTCGCCCGCCCCGCCTAGCCCGCGGCCGCCTCGGCCGCCGTCGCCGCAGCCGCCTTCGCCTGCGCCTCCTTCGCCTGCGCCGCCGTCGCCCGCCCCGCCTAGCCCGCGGCCGCCTCGGCCGCCGTCGCCGCAGCCGCCTTCGCCTGCGCCTCCTTCGCCTGCGCCGCCGTCGCCCGCTCCGCCTAGCCCGCGGCCGCCTCGGCCGCCGTCGCCGCAGCCGCCTTCGCCTGCGCCTCCTTCGCCTGCGCCGCCGTCGCCCGCCCCGCCTAGCCCGCGGCCGCCTCGGCCGCCGTCGCCGCAGCCGCCTTCGCCTGCGCCTCCTTCGCCTGCGCCGCCGTCGCCCGCCCCGCCTAGCCCGCGGCCGCCTCGGCCGCCGTCGCCGCAGCCGCCTTCGCCTGCGCCTCCTTCGCCTGCGCCGCCGTCGCCCGCCCCGCCTAGCCCGCGGCCGCCTCGGCCGCCGTCGCCGCAGCCGCCTTCGCCTGCGCCTCCTTCGCCTGCGCCGCCGTCGCCCGCCCCGCCTAGCCCGCGGCCGCCTCGGCCGCCGTCGCCGCAGCCGCCTTCGCCTGCGCCTCCTTCGCCTGCGCCGCCGTCGCCCGCCCCGCCTAGCCCGCGGCCGCCTCGGCCGCCGTCGCCGCAGCCGCCTTCGCCTGCGCCTCCTTCGCCTGCGCCGCCGTCGCCCGCCCCGCCTAGCCCGCGGCCGCCTCGGCCGCCGTCGCCGCAGCCGCCTTCGCCTGCGCCTCCTTCGCCTGCGCCGCCGTCGCCCGCCCCGCCTAGCCCGCGGCCGCCTCGGCCGCCGTCGCCGCAGCCGCCTTCACCTGCGCCTCCTTCGCCTGCGCCGCCGTCGCCCGCCCCGCCTAGCCCGCGGCCGCCTCGGCCGCCGTCGCCGCAGCCGCCTTCGCCTGCGCCTCCTTCGCCTGCGCCGCCGTCGCCCGCCCCGCCTAGCCCGCGGCCGCCTCGGCCGCCGTCGCCGCAGCCGCCTTCGCCTGCGCCTCCTTCGCCTGCGCCGCCGTCGCCCGCCCCGCCTAGCCCGCGGCCGCCTCGGCCGCCGTCGCCGCAGCCGCCTTCGCCTGCGCCTCCTTCGCCTGCGCCGCCGTCGCCCGCCCCGCCTAGCCCGCGGCCGCCTCGGCCGCCGTCGCCGCAGCCGCCTTCGCCTGCGCCTCCTTCGCCTGCGCCGCCGTCGCCCGCCCCGCCTAGCCCGCGGCCGCCTCGGCCGCCGTCGCCGCAGCCGCCTTCGCCTGCGCCTCCTTCACCTGCGCCGCCGTCGCCCGCCCCGCCTAGCCCGCGGCCGCCTCGGCCGCCGTCGCCGCAGCCGCCTTCGCCTGCGCCTCCTTCACCTGCGCCGCCGTCGCCCGCTCCGCCTAGCCCGCGGCCGCCTCGGCCGCCGTCGCCACAGCCGCCTTCGCCTGCGCCTCCTTCGCCTGCGCCGCCGTCGCCCGCCCCGCCTAGCCCGCGGCCGCCTCGGCCGCCGTCGCCGCAGCCGCCTTCGCCTGCGCCTCCTTCGCCTGCGCCGCCGTCGCCCGCCCCGCCTAGCCCGCGGCCGCCTCGGCCGCCGTCGCCGCAGCCGCCTTCGCCTGCGCCTCCTTCGCCTGCGCCGCCGTCGCCCGCTCCGCCTAGCCCGCGGCCGCCTCGGCCGCCGTCGCCGCAGCCGCCTTCGCCTGCGCCTCCTTCGCCTGCGCCGCCGTCGCCCGCCCCGCCTAGCCCGCGGCCGCCTCGGCCGCCGTCGCCGCAGCCGCCTTCGCCTGCGCCTCCTTCGCCTGCGCCGCCGTCGCCCGCCCCGCCTAGCCCGCGGCCGCCTCGGCCGCCGTCGCCGCAGCCGCCTTCGCCTGCGCCTCCTTCGCCTGCGCCGCCGTCGCCCGCCCCGCCTAGCCCGCGGCCGCCTCGGCCGCCGTCGCCGCAGCCGCCTTCGCCTGCGCCTCCTTCGCCTGCGCCGCCGTCGCCCGCCCCGCCTAGCCCGCGGCCGCCTCGGCCGCCGTCGCCGCAGCCGCCTTCGCCTGCGCCTCCTTCGCCTGCGCCGCCGTCGCCCGCCCCGCCTAGCCCGCGGCCGCCTCGGCCGCCGTCGCCGCAGCCGCCTTCGCCTGCGCCTCCTTCACCTGCGCCGCCGTCGCCCGCTCCGCCTAGCCCGCGGCCGCCTCGGCCGCCGTCGCCGCAGCCTCCTTCGCCTGCGCCTCCTTCGCCTGCGCCGCCGTCGCCCGCCCCGCCTAGCCCGCGGCCGCCTCGGCCGCCGTCGCCGCAGCCGCCTTCGCCTGCGCCTCCTTCGCCTGCGCCGCCGTCGCCCGCCCCGCCTAGCCCGCGGCCGCCTCGGCCGCCGTCGCCGCAGCCGCCTTCGCCTGCGCCTCCTTCGCCTGCGCCGCCGTCGCCCGCTCCGCCTAGCCCGCGGCCGCCTCGGCCGCCGTCGCCGCAGCCGCCTTCGCCTGCGCCTCCTTCGCCTGCGCCGCCGTCGCCCGCCCCGCCTAGCCCGCGGCCGCCTCGGCCGCCGTCGCCGCAGCCGCCTTCGCCTGCGCCTCCTTCGCCTGCGCCGCCGTCGCCCGCCCCGCCTAGCCCGCGGCCGCCTCGGCCGCCGTCGCCGCAGCCGCCTTCGCCTGCGCCTCCTTCGCCTGCGCCGCCGTCGCCCGCCCCGCCTAGCCCGCGGCCGCCTCGGCCGCCGTCGCCGCAGCCGCCTTCGCCTGCGCCTCCTTCGCCTGCGCCGCCGTCGCCCGCCCCGCCTAGCCCGCGGCCGCCTCGGCCGCCGTCGCCGCAGCCGCCTTCGCCTGCGCCTCCTTCGCCTGCGCCGCCGTCGCCCGCCCCGCCTAGCCCGCGGCCGCCTCGGCCGCCGTCGCCGCAGCCGCCTTCGCCTGCGCCTCCTTCACCTGCGCCGCCGTCGCCCGCTCCGCCTAGCCCGCGGCCGCCTCGGCCGCCGTCGCCGCAGCCGCCTTCGCCTGCGCCTCCTTCGCCTGCGCCGCCGTCGCCCGCCCCGCCTAGCCCGCGGCCGCCTCGGCCGCCGTCGCCGCAGCCGCCTTCGCCTGCGCCTCCTTCGCCTGCGCCGCCGTCGCCCGCTCCGCCTAGCCCGCGGCCGCCTCGGCCGCCGTCGCCGCAGCCGCCTTCGCCTGCGCCTCCTTCGCCTGCGCCGCCGTCGCCCGCCCCGCCTAGCCCGCGGCCGCCTCGGCCGCCGTCGCCACAGCCGCCTTCGCCTGCGCCTCCTTCGCCTGCGCCGCCGTCGCCCGCTCCGCCTAGCCCGCGGCCGCCTCGGCCGCCGTCGCCGCAGCCGCCTTCGCCTGCGCCTCCTTCGCCTGCGCCGCCGTCGCCCGCCCCGCCTAGCCCGCGGCCGCCTCGGCCGCCGTCGCCGCAGCCGCCTTCGCCTGCGCCTCCTTCGCCTGCGCCGCCGTCGCCCGCCCCGCCTAGCCCGCGGCCGCCTCGGCCGCCGTCGCCGCAGCCGCCTTCGCCTGCGCCTCCTTCGCCTGCGCCGCCGTCGCCCGCCCCGCCTAGCCCGCGGCCGCCTCGGCCGCCGTCGCCGCAGCCGCCTTCGCCTGCGCCTCCTTCGCCTGCGCCGCCGTCGCCCGCCCCGCCTAGCCCGCGGCCCCCTACCCCAGCACCTCCCAGCCCCCGGCCGCCTTCGCCGCCTTCGCCTGCCCCACCAGCCCCACCCTCGCCGCGGCCTCCTGCGCCACCAAGCCCGAGGCCGCCTAGCCCCGCGCCGCCCAGCCCTCGGCCACAGTCGCCTCCTTCGCCCGCCCCTCCCATGCCCCCCTCTCCTCGGCCTCCCCTTCCTCCTTCCCCGTCACCGCCAGCACCTCCATCTCCACGCCCGCCGTCCCCACGTCCCCCATCTCCTTCCCCGCCCTCTCCTGTTCCGCCGTCGCCATCACTGCCGGTTTGTCGAAGCGACACGACCTGGGCACAGCCGGGTAAGGCCCCGCGGCTGTTTAATAATGCCGGTCCCATACACGAGGGTGTGTTGGTCCGTCGTCAACCATACGTCTAGAGCACATATCTGCTACTGTGATTGCTGGCGCTTTGATTGCTTGCATGTGCATGGTCGCAGGGAGCCCCACGGTGGTAACGCAGGGAACCACCACGCCGCTGTACGTCAACAACGTGCTGGAGGGCTCAATGTACTTCGCCTGGTACCCCATCACGCTGGCCAGCAACACCGACAAGTAAGGCCCGCAGCGGGACGCGTTTCTCGTTGGTGCGATGGCCAGAAGCCTTCTTGCAAGACGCACAGCACAGCAAGAAAGTGGGGGACTTCAAGTGAAGCAGGCGGTCACCCTGGCCGCCAGTACCGACCGACACGCAGCAGCCGCCCAATAACAAGCCCCAACCACCCGCATCCACCAAACCAGCCTAACACGATAACCAACTCATTATTGACAAATCCGACATACCACAGGTGGGGCGGCTACTTCACAGTGCCTGTGCCCCGCGCCGGCCAGACCTTCAGCACGCTGGCGCCGTCGCCGCCCGACCTGGTGTCCGCGGCCGGCGGGCTGTTCATGTGCGCCGGCTGCGCTGACAACAACGCCAACAAGGGCTACTTTTTCGGCGGTGTGACGCTCAGCGTGTGAGTGCCGCCACGTGCTTGGTAGCGCGTACGTGTGCATGTGTGTGTGTGTGCGTGTGTGTGTGTGTGTGTATGTGTGTAACAACGGGTTTACAGGCGGCCTGACGTGTGTGTGTGTGTGTGTGTGTGTGTGTGTGTGCGGCGCTGGGTCTGGATCTAGCGCTCCCGCACGCGTACGTTGCCGCCGTGAGCGTGGCGGCGGTCCCCCGTGTGGTGTGGCGCCACGTGCGCGCGCATTGCTGCCAGCTGCCTTCGGCCGTCCTTGTACGTAGTGACGGCAGGTCTGAGCCAGCCCCGCAGTGCCCCGTGCAGCGCCGTGCCCCCTACCGGACGTTTCTCATTGCTAGCTTAGCTGTACCGAAGACCCTCCCGCGTTACGCCGCTGACTACTCCTGTTCATGATGGGTGCTTCGGTCCGATCCCCACGGGCCAACCGCATGCAGGGAGCGCACCAGCGCTGGCCTGAAGGCTACGTGCAGCATTGCGCTGCCACCCGCCGGCTCCTCCACTTCCAAGGGCGTCGTGCTGAGCTCTGCCGTTGAGGAGCTGCATCTGTACGCATCCTACGACATCCTCGCCACAGGTAGGCTGCAGGTGCATGCGCGCGTGTGCGCGCGTGTGTGTGTGCGAGTGTGGAGTGGTGCCTCATTGCTTGTGACCCGTCCACCTGACGCCCCTCTACTATAATACCGTCGCACCGCATGCTCAACCCCAACTTTCTACTCGCACCTGCCCGAACACCTACCTATCGTACGCACGCCGGCGGCACGCGCCCCACCCACCCCTAGGTGCTCCGGGCCAGTGGCCGAAGCCCGACAGCATCACGCCGGCCGTTGGCTCCGTGGGGCCCGGCAGCATCCTGACCGCCACGGAGACCGTGGGCGGCACACCCAGCGGCGTGATCTACCTGGCCTGTCACCTGAAGGTAAGAGTAAGACATGAGGCATTCATCCGTGCTGCTGGTTGGTTAAGTTCGTTGGGGCGCGGCTCCGTACGGTCGCTGGGGCCCGTGTCGTGCCCGCCCCGTGCCGGTACACCACGTAGCGGCTTGGCTTGCCGTGCCATCTCAACCCACCCGCTGACTAACTTGGCTCCACGACGCCGCCTCTGCCCCTGCCGCCGTCTCCATCTCCGCCTCACACAGACCACCACATGCTTTGCGCCGTCTTCGTACGGCTACTGAGCCAGCCAGCTATGGGTCCTGCGGCCCTTTACATTGTGTGATTATTTTTCATAACTTCTTGAGCTTGGGTGCTTGATACGAACACATGCCATTCCAGGTGTCTTTCACGCATGCATACCACAGGCGTGCGCAGACGCACTGCCTCGCATCCATGCCGCCCGTTCTTCCCGTTCATTGTTGTTGAGGGCTGCCACGCCCGCTGTGCAACATTGCTTGACATATGAAACGAAGAAGAAAAAGAAGAGTATCTCAGAGCATGCAGCGACGTGAGTGCAATAGCGGACTAGCAGCAGCAAAGTACAGCAGGATGATGAGCTTGCAAGCCGTTTTAACTTATTCCCTTGGGGGTTACCTAACCTTTTCCGCTCTTGTATGGGGGGGCTATGTCCCGGCTGGTGTGGCGTTTTGTACGCGCCTTGGCCGTGTGTATGTACGTGTGAACACGCAGGCACATAATTACTACATGCAACGAGAAGATTGTCCGCATGGTGCATCTTACGTGTTTCGCGTGTGCATGTCTTAGTGGTGCATGTTCCCCCCGTGTTCAGACGTGATTCAGAGGCACCTTGAGCACCGAGAACTTAGCTGTGAGAGCGTCCTAAAGCGTGTTTTATTTCTATCAAACTGTTTGATGATCGGCATCGCCGGCGACGCCGCCGTGTGCGCTTGTGCGTGGCGGGGTTGTCGTGCACACCCTGTGTCCAGCGTCCCAGACGAAACATTTCACGGCGCGACACGGGGTGCTACTTGAGCATGTGCGTGAAGACTGGTGCTTAGCTCATAGCAGAGTGTGCATGCATGGACAGCCATTGCGGCAGTACAGTAGGGCGCCGGATGAGACGCGGCTGTGTGGTCACGCATGCGCCGCCGGCCTGCATTAAGTGTTTTCCAGATGTTGTTACCGTAGAGCCTGCAGGGCTGCAAGTTTTCAAAGGACTAGAAGTGGCTTTTGGTAAGCCAGGCGAGACAATCACACCTGTAACGTCGAGATTAGAGGCACGCGTTCCCTACACAACCGCGCCGAAACCCACCTGAACGAGCAGGCGAGCAACCGTTGTGGGAAAGCCCTGTGGCCACCGAGGCAAACACCCTGTTGCCCATGCCGCATGCTTTGGCCGTTGGGGAGCCGCCAGAGTTGAGAGACTTAACTACATGGCATGCCAGGGGGGTTATGGTTACCAGCCCAAACTAAACCAATCTAAAGGAAAGGGGGGTGCAGGTCCTTCCGAAAAGTACCCCACCTTCTTAATCGAAAGAGCTCAACGAGAGCATTCAGAATCCGCTTTCAGAGGTTCAGTCAGGGTAGAAACTACAAAGATATGGGCCCCCAAAATTGAGGGTCGGTCGTCGTCCCCTGGGCCGGAACGGTATTGTCACGGCCTAGCACAAGATATTGTCTGAGCGCCTCCCAGCAGGGAAAACAGCCTGAAATCAATGCGTACAACACTTATAAGCACTTCTGGGCATTGTGCTCATATACTCTGTATGATTGAGAGTGGTAACTGGCCGTGGGGGCCAGAATGTGTGCCGACATGTCCTGACATGTCTACAGTTGGTACCGTCGTGGTCGAGCGCACAGCTGTGCAACACATTCTACTGACATCTACATGCACCATAGAAGAATAACACATGCCGTTGATCGAAGAGACCGTAGGAGACACGTGGGCTGGGGATCGGGTTCGTGCCATGGATGGATGGATGGACAGACACGACCTGGCAAGGAGTGGGCTGACCGGCCCGCTCATTACGCCAAACAATAGAGATCTCTGAAAGACATTGACTTACAAAGCCCTGACAAAAACTAGAGGGGTTTAGGGGGTGTACAACAGTACGCAGTGAGTCGGTCGTCGTCCACGGGGGTCCAGGAGGTATTGTAAGGTGGGGTCGGGAGGTAATGTTTCTCCCCCCCCCCTGGGCATGCTTACCCAATTTTCAAAACCCTACGCCACAACATAATGTCCAACCGGCTACGATAGTACCGTAACGCTGCTTTCAGCGTGCAACGGCGGTACCCCTGGTGAAGTAGGCAGCGGGTTATCTAGGCGGTCGCTCATGCGTAACGTGCCTCGATCCAAACGCAGGCCAGAACACGGGTGGCCCACCGTGCACGCGTGGTGGGGCGACAGGCGGATGCATGACCAGTTCTAGGGATGATAGGTAGGAGTTTCACGAAGGGAAGACGCGCATACGCCGCATAGAAAGACGCTCGAGGTAAGTCCTGGTTAAACCCCGGCGTGCAGGCATGCGCGAGGAATGCGAACCCGGCGTAGAACTGAGGGAGCCGCAGGCGCGACAGGCGGATAATCAGGTCAGATAAGGATCCAGCAGATCCATGTCTTGAAGTTGGCAAGGGGAAGAAGACTTTGTCCTTGTTGTTTAGGACCTGCATACCATCGCATTTTTAAAGCTATTTCCTCCAAGCTGTCGCTGTGTTGCAGGCTTGCAAGTTTGAATAAAATGGAGAACACCCCGTCGCTCAAGACTGCAAAACCAACAATTGTTGCTGCCTCTATGACTATAATAGGCCCAGCGCCCTCGTCCGGCGTGCGCGGAGTTTCAGGAGCTCAGCAAAATGCGCAGCAAAATTTTCGGGCCGTCTGCGCCGACGACTCAAAGCCCCTGCTGAGCGACCTGGGCTCCAGTGGATACTCCACTCGCGTCGTGTTGCTACCTCCTGGCACGCGATGGGGTCTTTAAAACAGAGTCTTGCCGTCCGGGTGGTTTGTGGACACATCGGGCGCCCGGCTAAAAAGGCCGCGAACAGGCCAGCAGCAGCGGAGCAGAGAGATAAGGAGGGCGTGTTGCTGAGCGCTATTTGCCCTGTGGTGAGGCGCGTGTGCGGGCTCCGCCTGGCACGGCCTGATGGGCCGGGTTCGTGTCAGCCACTTTCAGCGGCTTGGCGCCGCTAGGAGGCGCAAAAGCCAGGGATGTGGCTCCAGGAATTCGAAGCAGGCCCGGCGCTGATGCAAGTGCAAGGAGCAGCATGCAGATTAGCAGGCGGCTATGGCTCACACATCCAGTGCGGTGATGCCGGTGTGCCGGCTTCATGAGTGTGGTATGCCGGTACAGTGCTGTACTTCTTGCAAGGATATGGATACGGGGACCTCGCTGGGTTCAGAGCGATCGACTTTTGTGCATATAAACCAACACAGACACATTGATTGTCAGGTACATGGTATCCCATGTGACGGCGCGCTGAAAGACTGCGTGCACGTGTGCGTGTGAGCAGTGTGGCACACGCCTCACTGGACTGATAGGGGATGGCAGCGTGTGATAAGACTTACTGCGCATGTAGTGTGATCCAGGGCCTGAGGTCCGTCTATTGCGTCTAGGGAGCGGTGATAGCACATAGCAACCATCAGCGCAGAAAAGGTGTACACGCACGGCGAGGGCGTTGCGCCGCGTGAAGTCCGTGTGGGGTTTGAGCACGGCCGGGCTACGGACATGGAACGTACAGTAGGCAGACGACCAGACAAGACAGGCGGCATACACCAAGCGGACCTTCAAAGAGCAGCTATGCGGCCTGTGAGTTTGACGTAGATAGGTGGCTGGTGAGTGTTGATCGAGCTGCCAGTGGCCAGGCCAGGGCGAGGAGCTGACCAAAGCCCTTGCGCGGCCGCTCATTCAAGGTTTGATAGTGCGCCGCTAGGGTGCGTGAGCGGACGTGTGACCGTCATCCCCAAGGGCTTACAGGCACGCTTACAGGTCCAATGCTCAAATATATGGAGGTGAGGAGAAGCGGGATGGTGCCGCGGCAGCACGGGTTGTGAGCAAAGCATGCTGTATGCAGGAAGCCATTTGGCGTGCCTGTCGGGCCTGATAGTGAAGCGGCCTGCACCATACTCTGTTTAAGAACCTGGATAGGACCTGTTGGGAAGAGTCTCTGCTGCAAAGGCGGCATGATGTAGTGGGGCCTCATCGCCTTGTCACTTTAGCCATGAACGGGGTGAGGGGGAATGCAACAGAAGCGTAGGAGTGTTTGACACGATTTGTCAGCAGCAGCGCAACAACTCCTCGGAGGTTTGGTCAGCTGCGCACTACTGCGAAGGCCGGTGAGTCTTGCTCTCCAGGGGCAGTGTGTCAGCCATTACCGGGCAGCAGCCGAGGGGTAAGCCCTCTGGGACTGATGCCTCGAAAGCTGTATGGTCGGTGCGTGCGATTGGGGTAGCTCCGCTCTCCGCAGGGGATCTTGTATTACCGTAGCGGGAACTGCCATGCGCTGCATAAGTTTACTTCACGCAGCTCAGCATTGGTTGGGGGGGCAAGGGAAGGCTGGCGGGGTGGCTGAGGCTCGGTGCTGCGTGGCTGAGCTCGATGCTACGAGGCATGGGGATGCTGACCCGCAATGCCCCGTCGCGCTGACGCAGCTGTTATGTCCTTTTAGGCGTGACGTTCAACGTGTCTGCAACAAACACACCTACTGTACTGGAATTTATTTTATAGTTATCTTCACCGACTGTCGAGAACATGTTAGAACAAGTATTTGAAATCCGCGAGCGGGCCAGGGCGTAGCTATACGGGCAGTAGGTCAAATGAGGTTTGTTTGTACCTCTGGCTGCCATGGGAAGCTTGCGCGGCCTCGAGGCGTTGTGGCGACAGTGCGTCGACACCCGCAAGCTTGGAGGTTTGGCGCGTTCAGGTGAGTGCCAGCCCAGGCCAGGAACTGAGCCCGTTGAGACTCAGGACAACAAACTTACAAGTTGTTCAACATCGGCAGCAAGGCCTGCAAAACCGCAAGCGTGGCTGTCCGGGTGGCCTGTCTGTTCGTTTTCCTATTATTGTTGAGCTTCTTGCGGTTATGAGTGCGTTTTACTCCAAAGCCGCATATGGTGACGCAATCAACCTGCGGCGTGGAGCTTCAAGAAGCAATCAAAAGTTTAGGGTCTGTGCCATGCTTCTTGCTGGCTATTGCATATAATTTGCGCTATGGCACCCGTGTAATTGTCACAGGCATCCGCGGATAGCGCTGTGGCTGCTCCGCGCAACCCGCGATGCTGACATGCCTTCCGACGAAGAGGAACGCTCGTTGCTGGTGAGCTGGTGGACGGAGGTTTACAAAGTCGTGTACATATATTACTCTCACGGGATGGGCATGACGGGAAAGGGCGGCCTCAACGTGGGTCTGAAAAGCGTGTCAGACAGCGCGCAGACCTGGGTGAGGGCTTCCACACCCTTCCGCTGCTTCGCGTTGGAACTATACACGTGCTCGCAGCTCTCTTCGTTATCTTCCGGTATTGCACGGCAACACAACTTTCCCCAAGCACGGAGGCATCAAACGTCGCCGCGCCGCCCCAACCACACGCCCTTCCCCCACCCCAACCTCCGCTTCATCCCGGCCAACCCGGCCGCGCAAGCCTGGGACTACCTTGCTCCCGGTCAACCCTCTCGGCCCCTTCGCCTTCCCTTTTCCTCTGTTCGGCACCTATTAAGGCCGCCCTGCAGCTGGAGGCGCAGCTGGAGGCGGAGCTGCGGGACCTGGAGGCGGAGCTGGTGCGGGCGCAGCAGGACGCCAGCAGCCAGGTGGCGGGCGCCAGGGAGCAGCTCAAGGTGCGGGGGCGAAGGGTGGGATGATGGGGTGAAAGGGTGGGATGGGGCGTAAAACAGCTGCACTGCGAGGAGAAACAGCGTGTTGGGGTGTGTGTCTCTGTGTGTGTGTGTGTGTGTGTGTGGTATCACGATAGTTTAACCAGAACCCAGAAGCAAACCAACCATAGGGTGGACACCGGAGGGGCGGGGCAACCGGAGGGGCCAGGCGGTGGTGAGGTTCATTCAGTTCCCCAGGTCAAGGAGTTAGACTGAATGGTGGTGGTGGTGGGTGGCGTGGGTGGTGCGGGTGGCGGGCGGCGGTTGTGAGGATGGGAGCGACAACGGATGTGTCTAATGTTCATTAGTGATGGATGCGGCGAGGATGATGAAGGGCCCCACCAAGGCGGCTCAGAGGGCCAAGGTGTCGCAGGCGGGGGACGCTAGGGCGGCCCCCAGGTCGCAGGGACACGCGCGCTGGACGCACGTCGGCTCACCCTACAACGTCCGATGTTGCCAAGAGGGTGCCATGATACGCTGCGACTCAGAAACGTTTTTCATGTAACTGGTAATGCATGTCGAGTTTAATTGTGCCGCGCGGTCAATGTGTGATGTCCAGGAGTCCCAACGCAAGGCCGAGCTGCTGGAGGCGATGGTCAGCGCGCTGCGCGAGCGGCTGAAGCGCGAGGAGGACCGCAACAACCAGTTGACAGGTGGTTGGGTGCGTGCGTGTGGGGGTAGTTCATTCCAGAAACCAAAAGCGAAACGGGGGCTGCGTGGGTGCGTGGGTGCCTGACTACTGCCTTGCCTTGCCTTGCCTTGCCTGCCCCGACCACGCCCATCCGCGACATGCCGCGGCCGGGGCGCGGCCATGAGTGTCAGCGCCGTGCCTGCCTTGTTGGCGCACTGCCGCTTGCCACCCGTACCGCCCTTGCCTGATGTCGACCGCTGCCGTGTGTGTGTGTGTGTGTGTGTGTGTGTGTGTGTGTGTGTGTGTGTGCACAGTGGAGATTGAGGCGGGGCGGGCGGAGCTGGCGCGCTCTGAGGAGGAGCGCAAGGCGCTGCAGGTATCTCACTATTGTTCACTTGCTCACATGTCGTGCATGTGCGGGGGCGCACACGGAACAAGATTGAGACCGACCGAGCGCGTTAGAACAGCTTGGCATGTGTGGCCGCGATGACGTTTGTCCGGGCCCCACCTACTGTGCGCTCACCGCCTTCGTGCTCCCGCTTCTGCTTATGGCCCTGCTCTTGCTACTGATCCTGATCTCGCTTCAGCACCGGCCCTTCCGCTGCACCAATGCACGTACACTCCACACGCACAGGTCCGCATTGCCGGCCTGAAGACGGAGCTGATGGACACGCAGGGCAAGCTGTCGCTGGTGGGTCGCTGGTAAACGGTATGCGTGGGGTGGGGAACGTACTCCCGTTCCCAGCCAGTTAACGCCATAGAGAAGGTTAAGGGGGGTTATGGACGTGAGCGATGCACCTGGATACACTCTGCGCGCGTTGGGAATCCTTAACTGGCAAGGCCTGCTTTTGCTTAGCACGACGACTTTGTCTCCGCCCCAATCAACAAAACAACGCCTTGCATCACCCATCCTCATGTGCATTGCAAACTGCAAGCTCATCTTGACGAGTACAAACCACTCGCTTCCCGCAGGCGCTGCGCCGCTCCGCGGACCTGGAGGCGCGCGTGGCGCGGCTGGCCAAGCAGAACGCGGCGCTGGCGCTGCGGGTGGGCGAGCTGGAGGAGGAGATGCGCGAGCGAGCGGCGGCGGCGGGCCGGGCGGCGGAGGCGGCGCGCGACCGCATCCGCGAGGTGGGGTTGGGGTTGGGGTTGGGCAGCATGCGGGTCGGGGCCAGGTCGTGTCGTGTCGGGGCTCGTGTGCGTGTTTGGGGTGGGGTGGGTAGCTCATTTCAGAAACCAAAAGGGGGGGGGTAGCCATCCATAGGATGGTGTGTATCAAATGGTTGTGAAGTGCCGATGTCCAGCGGAACAGCGGGTACATTACCGTTGGCTCCAGCGCCGTGTTCGCCGAGGCTGCGTTCCCGGGGTGAGGGGTGGCCATCATGGATGGAGGAGGGCTGCGGCTGTGCAGGCTTAGGTACGGTATGAGCGGGCGCATGGACTGGGTTGAATTGGTCGGGCGTACCTGGGAGAGAGTTGGGGCATGTGCCGTGTGTTCACGTAAGCTGCGGCACGTGTCGTGTCTCCGCCCCCTATCCTGGGCGTTGCCGCAATCGCCCCCTATCCCCCTGCTCATTGCACTAACGATGTGGTGGCGACGTGCGTGTGCATCGCGCGCAGCTGGAGGCGGCCGCAGACGAGGACGCGCTGCAGCTGGCGCGGCTGCAGGGCTGCCTGGCGGAGCGCGAGAGCCAGCTGGCGGCGCTGCGGGAGAGCGAGGCGGAGCTGCAGGAGGTGCTGGAGCAGAGCAAGGCGGCGGCACAGCAGGTAAGAGGTGTGTGTGTGTGTGTGTGTGTGTGTGTGTGTGTGTGTGTGTGTGTGTGTGTGTGTGTGTGTGCGTGTGGGGAGGTCAGGGGGATTGGAAGGCGCTGTGTCTGGGGGTGGGAGGGAAGGTGGGAGGAGCGTACCGGTTGGTGAGCGGCAGGTCGGGAGGATGGGAGCAAAGGTTTTGCGGACGGAACAGTGGAAGCGGGAAAAATTAGGCAGATGCCAGGTCCATGCAACCGCCTATCGTTACGACCTGCTGCGGCGGCTACGGCATTGCAACCGCCCTGCAACAGTGCTGCCCGCCCGCTTTCATTCATGCTGTTGCTCTTGTTGCTGTTCTCTACTGCTACCCAAACATACTGTGTGTGTTTGTGCTTTTTTTGTGTGTGTGTGCGCGCCCACGCAGATGGACGCCATGCTCCAGGCACGCGACGCCGAGGTGGCGCGGCTGCGCAGCGCTCTCAAAGCGGCGGCGGAGGCGGGCGAGCAGGACGCGGCGGAGACTGCGCGCCTCAAGCAGCAGGTGCGGGCTGGGGTGGGCTGGCTGGGCTGGGCCGGGCTGACGGACTGGCTGGGTCGCGAGTGGATGGGCTCGCGACGGCGGCTGGTTTGCGGCGCCTTGGGGATATCTAAGGGCAGTCCTACGGGGTGCAAGGGGCTTGGTGTGCTGGGGGCCATCCAGACGTTGGGGCGGGGACATACAAGCACTGAGGTTTGTGGACTACACGCTATAAGCCGACACGTTGGTTATGTGCTCGCACATTCTCGGATACCCTCCCAACCACTGCGCTGTCCTGCTCCGTGCGCACCCCGTCTCCTTTCCGTCTTTGCCCGCAGCTGTTACTGCTGCAGTCGGACCGCGACGCTGACGTGGCACGCCTGAACGCGCAGCTACAGGAGAGCGCCAAGCAGGTGCGTGTTTGCAAACGCGCGCTGCCCGCGGCTGCCTGCTGGGCGCGCTGCCTGCCGTTGCCTGGGCGCTGTGTGCGTCTCATGCATGGGCGGTGGGCGCTGATTTGCGCTCTCTTGGCCCTCAGCCCGGCTCAATGCGGCCGTATCGGGTCTGTCCTCGGTCTTTCAGAATGACAGCGGCCGCTGCTCGTGTCACCTGGACCGGTCCCGCTGCTGCCGCTGATGCACGTAGGCGGCGTCTTTTGCGGAGGCCGCCAAGCTGCGAGCCGAGGCGCAGGCGCAGGAGGTGGCGGTGATGAAGGAGCAGTTGGAGGTGAGGCCGGCTTGCGGCCTACGGCCTACGGCCTGCGGCCTGCACGGTGTTGCTGAGAACTGTAGGGCCTCTGCGTAAACAGGCACCCCCGCAGCTGGCAGAGATGGCCTTACTCCAGGATCGTGCGTGGGAAGACCAGGGGCAAAGTAGAAGGAGACTAGCTCAGCCTCGCGCCGTTGACAGGTGGAATGGCACGGCGCATGCACCAAAATACTGCCTGTCCACGCGCGCTGCCTGTCCCATCTTCGCCACCCCCGCAGGACGCACGCATCCGGGCGGAGCAGGCGTCGGCTCGGCGCGTGGCTGAGGTGTCCGAGCTGCGCTCCAGCCTGGAGGTGTCCCTGGGCGAGGCGCGCGGCGAGGCGCTGGCGGCGCGCGAGGCGCTGGCGGCGGTGAAGCAGCAGCTGGACGGGCTGCTCAGCCCCGAGTGGGTGGAGGCGCTGGAGGTGGGTTGGCTGGGCGTGTGGACGTGGGCGTGGACGTGTGTGGGCGTGGGGTGGGCGGGGACCCAGGCGTAGGGGGCCCTTTGTCGTTATAGGAAGCCAGGAACGAATCCAGGGCTTGGTGGAGAGTGTATGTTGGCTGCATGGGCCGCAGATGGCTCCCGTACAGGTGGCCCGGGGTATCATCGTACGTTCTTAGTCTGGTGACCTGTAAATGCCACGTAACGCGCACATAGAGCATGAAAATCGGGCAGCATGTTGCAATATATCTATGGAAGAGAAGCCCAGGTGTGGGGGGCCTACTAGCAAGCATGGCATATGTGTGGTGGATCCCCGCTGGGGGGTTCTAAAACGCCACGTTCAGGAAATCCGGGGTATTATCATATTCACCAGAATTGTGCCATGGTGCCCTCCGTTTACGGCCCCCGCCGACGCACAACAGTTTCATATTATATTGGACTTTTTCGAGAGCTGGCGTCGTCGAAGGCTGTAGTGCCGTCAATGTCTCCCTGCTCCAGTGTTCACATGCCCCACAATCCTGCCGCTCACTCCTCGATCTCAGGACGACCTGCGGCACTCCGTGATGGGCGGCGAAGGCGGCGGCGGCGGTGGCCGGAAGCAGCAGCAGCGGAAGGCTCAGCCCAGCCCGGCGCAGGTGCAGGCGCAGCAGGTGCGTCAGGGGTGGCCCGTGCGAGCGCTCGGCCATGACATTTGGCGCCCTTTGTGACTACGTAAACTTTTGTGACCACGCACACGGTATTACGTGTTCACGTGCCTAACCTGCCGACACCACAGCACGCAAGCACATGCACACACCGGCTGCTGACTGGCTCGCAGGCGCTGGCCAGCATGGAGGGCCGGGAGCAGGTGCTGCGGCAGCAGCTGGAGGCGCTGCAGGGCGAGCTGACGGGCCTGCAGTCGGCGGCGGTGGCGCGGCTGGGGCCGGCGCTGGTGGCGCGCGCGCAGGAGCTGGAGGGCGCGGCGGCGCGCTGCCGGCAGGTGCTGGCGGCGCGGCAGGCAGCGCGTGACGACCCGGTGAGGGGGTGGGCGCGTGGGGAAAATGAGGAGGAGGAGCAGCGGCGCTTGCAGGCGCTGGCCGCTGCTAGGGAAGAGTTTGCAAGCTGGGGCCCTCTGGGGGGTGGGGGTGGGGGCATGGCAAGACCGGTAGCGGATGACAAGACGCAGGTGCCATGGGCACCAACCACATGGCAGTGCTGTCGCCCCTGTCTGCTGTCGCCCCATCTCGCTGACTGCCGCTGCCTGCCCCCGCCCGCTCGGGCCCCGGCCTGGCCCTGCCCCCGGCCGCCCTCAGGGTGCACTGCGCGCCTCGCAGCAGCTGGAGCAGCTGACGTCGGAGCTGGGCTCGCTGTACCGCCTGGTCATGACCGCGGACGCACGCAGCCGGGAGCGCGCGGTGCGGGCGGAGCTGCAGGTATGGGGGCGCGGCGCGCGGAGAGGCTGAGTCACGGCGGGCGCCCCGCGGGGTCTTGTTGTGCGGTGTGTCTCTGGGGCAGCTGTGGCAGTACGAATAGCTGCGCCGTAGAGTGTGGCTTGAGTTGGACCTCTTATCTCCACGTCCATGGACCACTGCCATTGCTTCCTGTGTGCGAGCCGTGTGCGTGCGACCGGGACCGATTGTGACCGTACACGCGTCTGCACGAGTACGGCGTGTACGGATGCACGTGCGGTGTGTATGGATGCCTATGTGCGCTTATGTGGGGGAAATAATGGTGTCCGTGTGTTGGTGTGGCCGCTTCCACCGCTTACGCCCCACCAGGACCGTGAGTCAGAGCTGCGCGGTCTGCTGGAGCAGCGGGCCAACCTGCTGGAGGCGCAGGCGCAGGAGTCGCTGCGGGAGAGGGAGCGCGAGCGCGCCGCCAGCAACGAGGTGCGCACGTGCGCGCGCGCGTGTATGTGCTAGAAAACGCGCGCGCGCGCGCGCGTGTGTGTGTGTGTGTGTGTGCGCGCGTGTAAGTTGGCCGCAGAGCTTGCGTATGCGAGCTGAAATGGGTGCCGGAGAGAAGGCATGTCGAGGGTCCTTCGGCTCCAGGGCGTACCTCCCGACACACGTATTGCGTTTGAAGGGGCTGTGTACACTACCGTAGCATGGTATCCTGACATCCCCCAGCACATGCCCACCACATCCCCAGCACAAAACTGCCGCCCCATCTTTCGCAGGCCACTGCCGCCGCTGCCGGTGCCGGCTCAAGCCAGATCGCGCTGCGGAAGGCGGTGCAGGTGCGCGTGCGGCAGCTGCTCCAGGAGCGCGAGCAGGAGCTGCAGCAGGCGGCGGCGGCGCGCGAGGCGCAGCTGCAGGTGTGCAGTTGCCCGGGCAGGACCGGGCGAGGGGGCCGGGGTGGAAGCGCCTGGGCCCGTGCGACGCATGGAGCATAGACGTGTGATTCGGGGCAGGGATGAAGTCATAGACCCGGTTCAGGCTTTCTTCTCGGCTCTCTTGGTCGTGCGCCGACCTGTCAAACAACTCCATTTGGCATCCCTGGCCCGCCAACCCACCTCTGCGCCGGCCTCACCCCCCTTCTCCCCGCAGGCCCAGCTGAACGCGCGCCTGGCGGAGAGCAAGGAGTCGCAGCAGCGCGAGCTGCGGGCGGTGCAGGAGGCGGTGTCTCAGCAGGTGGGCGGGGGCTGGGGCAGGGCGGGGCCGCGGGCGTGTGGGGCCGCGCGAAACACACCGTAGCAGGCATGCCCCTCGCAAACTGCCACTGCTCGTAAGGCCGCCGCACGACGCATCCGGATGCATCCGCCCTCCACATGAAGCCGCACTGGCGCCCTGCCACGTCGTACGCCTCTAGCCGCATCCCGCCCGCGGGCCGCCTGGACCCATACCCCATCTTCACGCGGAGCTGACTACGCCTTCTAGTCATCGGTATTCCAACGTGTGTTGCAACGTCTGTTCTACGTCTACCTCGTCATTAACTTAAATGCATGGAACCCCATCAGCTCCACACCCACGCATCGCCAGCACCACCACACGCAGTGCTATGCTGTTGCAGCACCGGGTGTCTTCACTTTATCCATCTTCACTCTTTTGCGCCCGCACCGCACTGCACCGCACTGCACCCCACCGCGCCGCTCCCCCCCGCTCCCCCGCTGCACGCACACACATGTGTGATGTGTGATGTGTGTTGTGATCTCTAACACATGTGTGATGTGTGCACGCTGCAGGTGCGCGTCATGGAGAGCTCCTGGCGCGGGCAGATGGACGCCTTCGCGCGGTCGCTGCAGGAGGCCACGGCGGAGAAGGAGCGCGCGGCGCAGCAGGCCAGCAGCGCGGCGGCGCAGGTGGGGGCGCGAGTGTGTGTGCGCGGGGAGGTTGCGAGTGTGTGCGCGTGCGCGTGCGTGCGCGTGCGTGCGCGTGCGTGCGCGTGCGGGGCCGTGTGTAAGGGCGGATGCGTGTGGATGGATGGATTCTCGGGGCCGACACGTCGCCTCCCGCGCCTCCGGCACCTGCGTCTTGGTTTGGCTTGGTGGCTGACGTAGCACGATGTGGTCAACGCGTGACGTGCTGACGTTGCAACGGCCTGCAGGTCCGTCAGCAGCTGTCAGAGCTGGACTCGCTCAGGAATGAGCTGTCGGCGGCGCAGTCGGCGGTGGCGGCGCTGCGGCGCGCGGCCGAGAGCTCCAAGCAGGCGGCGGCGCAGCAGAGCGCCAGCGCGGTGAGAGGGACCGAGGGCAGGGTGCTCGCTCTAGCTGGGGCGCTTGGCAGGGCGTTGATCTTGGACCGCTGTGCCTTGACGTGGGCTAGCGTGGCCTGGCTCACCTTGCGGCCTTACTCCTTGCCCTTCTGCCCACCGCCCCCCACCTCGTGCTGCGGCCCTGCCCTGGTGCCGCACAGGCTCGTGAGGTGCAGCAGCTTAGCGCGCAGGTGGTGCAGCTGCAGAGCACTCTGCAGGTTAGTGCACAGAGGGCCTTGTTTTCTTTTGGGGGGGGACCATAACGGAGAGCTACGCAGATGAACAGGAGGGAGGGAGTTAAACAAAAGGGTAGACGAGGGGTAGCAGTGGCGTGCACAGACAGGGGCCGAGGCAACGTTGGACATGCAAAAGCTTAAGCCGCTCTCTGTCTCGCAATGCCGCTAGCCTCTTATGTGCTGTTGCTGGCTTGTCTTGGAAATGCACCAGGAGCGTGAGCGCATGTACGCCGCGGCCTCCGCCGCCGCCTCCGCCGCCGCCAACCGCGCGGCGCTGCTCGCACCAGTGGTCCTGCCCGGGTCGAAGCAGACGCAGACGCAGCAGGCTGCGGCCCCGGCGCCGGCGCCGCAGCCTCTTGAGAACAACATCGTGGTCAGCGGCCGTACGCAGACCGGCAGCAGCGGTGCCAGCGCCAGCGCCAGTGGCGGTGGCGGTGGCGGTGGCGGTGCTCCGCGGAACCCCTCGCCGCGCGGCCCGCTCCGAATGACGCCCCAGCAGCCCCAGCAGCAGCCCATCCCGCTGCGGCCGGGCTTCAAGCCCGAGGTGCAGGCGCAGCAACAACAGCAGCAACAACAGCAGCAGCAACAGCCACAGGTGGTGAACGGTACACCGCGGAACCCCATGATGCAGGCGCCCGCGGAGTTCATCACCGCTGCAGGTAAGAGCACTGGCGGCGCGCCAAGCGCTGACAACGCAGCGAGCAGCGCCAGCGCCAGCGCAGCCAAGGCCTCTGCGGCCGCGCCGCCTGCGCCGCCCGCTGAGCCGCTGACGCCTGTGCGGCAGGGCTGGCCAACCCAGTTCGGTGGCAGCAGGGTGACCATTGAGCCGGTGTGGGGCAGCCCGCCGCCCTCATCAGAGCCGTCCAGCAGTGGCGGCAGCCCACAGACCGGCGGCGGCCCCAGCCCTTGGGATGCCTCGGCTGCGCCGCGGTCCTGGCCACTGACGCCCTCATCTCCTCAGCAGCAGCAGCAGCGGCAGCCGCTGGCTGGGCCTGGCAGCGGTGGCAACGCACCGGCATTACCGCCGGGGCCTCCGCCGCCCATCCGGCTCCCTGCCGGCCCCCCGGCCCCCGCTCAGCTCCCACCGCCACCGCCGACGTCAACAGCGGCGCCGGCCGGCAGAGGCGCGGGCCCCGCGGCTGGAAGCGCGTCCCGGGACGGGGTGGGCGCCGTTGTGGTCAGCAACGGCTTCATCAGCAGCAGCGGCCGCACCGCGGCCACCACCGCCAGCGGCGCCGCTGTGTCCGGCAGCGCCAGCGCCAGCACCAGCGCCGGAGCCAGCAGCGGAGCTAGCGGTGGTGCGAGCGGTGGCGGCAGCAGCAGCGGCGACCCCGCGCCGCTGTCTGTGTGGGCCCGCATCCTCAGCGCCCGAGACGACCCCGACCCATCGCCGTCGTCGTCCTCGGATGGTGATGAGCCAGGCGGTTGGGGGCAGGCCGGTCGCAGCGGCGGCGGGCCCGCCGGTACCTCGGGGGCGGGGCGCGGCAGCACTGCGGCTGAAGTGGAGGAGGCGGGCACGCTCGGCGTGTGGGGCCGGCTGCTGAAGCCGGGGCCCGCTGCAGCGCCGCCGCGGCTACCACCGCAGCCGGTGCAGCAGGAGCTCCCTAAGCGCGGCTTCCAGCCGCCGCAGCCGCAGCCGCCAGCTCCTCCGGTGCCGTCACCGGCTGCTGTACAGCAGCAGCAGCAGCAACAGCAGCAGCAGCAGCAGCAGCAACAGCAGCAGAGGCCAAGCGCGTTCTATGAGCCGGTGGAGCCCCGCGAGGTGGAGCTTGCGGAGGGCAGCAGCAGCACGGAAGAGGAGGAGGCGAGCTCCTCCAGCACCGCCGCCGCCGCGGCCAGCAAGCGCAGCTCGCTTGAGGCGGACGACATGGAGGAGGTGACGGGCTCGATGGCAGACGGCAGCGAGCCGGCGCCCACCTACGACTGGCGCACGGCGCTGCGAGCGGCGCAGGAGGAGCGGGAGCGCGCGCGGGCGGCCGCGTCCGGCGCAGACTCGTCGCCGGAAGAGGGGGAGGATGAGGAGCGTGGTGCCGCGGCCAGCGAGGCGGCGGCGGCGGCGGCGGCCGAGGCGCGCACACTGCAGGAGCAGCAGGTGCTGAAGCAGGAGAGGGCGGGAGGGCCCGTAGTGGCGGCGCCAGCAGGCGCGGCGGCGGCGGCGGCGGCCGCTGCTGCGGTGACCTCGCAGCAGCCGGCAGCGGCCTTCACTGCGCCGCCACCCTCACCGCCGGAGCCGCGCACACCAGCGCCGCAGCAGGCGCCACCCCCGGTCAGTCCTACCACAAAGGCGGCGGAGGCGGCAGCTGCACGCCCCGCAGCGGACGCAGCGCCCACGCCAACGCCACCTCCGCCCTCGCCTTGGTCCACGCCGTCCACGGCCAGCACCACTGCACCCAGCACCAACCCGCCGGCCACCCCGTCGCCCTGGCGGCAGCGCCAGTGGCAGCCGCCGGCATCCACGCCCGCCGCCGCCTCCACAGCTGACACCAGCACCAGCACCGCCACACCAGCAGCAAAGGCAGCCGCCTCTGCGGCTACAGCCGCGGACAAGACAAAGGCCTCCGCGCCCGTTGTTTCGCCCAAGCCTGCGGCGTCTGTGACCTCGGGCGCATCCACGTCCGCACCCAAGCCGCCACCTGTGGTGAAGTCTGCCGCCAAAACGGCACAGCCGCAGCCGATCCAGCCAAAGGCGCAGCAGCAGCAGCAGCAGCAGCAGCAGCCTACCGGGCCGTCCGCCGCGGCCGCGGCCATGGCCGCCGCCGCCGGCGCGGCGGCGGCGGCCAAGCGCGCGGCTGCCACGGAGCCTGCGGCGCAAAAGGAAAAGCCTCGCAGTAAGTGGTGATGACTGCCTGGTTGTGTGCGCATTGACATTGATCGCTGTACTGCTCACTGCTAACCCTACTTGCCCCATATGCCGAAGTAGCAGAGGCTTGTCATGTCCCTTGGCTGTGTTGCCATCGCAATTGGCCGAATGTGAACCGCGATGAATCACCCCCGCAGGCTTTAACGTGTCCCCCATCTCCGAATGGGGCCGGCCAAAGACGCTCGGCTCGCTTGATGATGATGACACCGCCCCTCCCAGCACCTCCTCCACCTCCTCTTCCGCGGCCTCTGGCACCGCAACCGCCGGCGCTGCTGAAAGGGCAGCCGGCAGCGGCACCAACACCAGCACCACCAGCGGCAGCGGCAGTGGCAGTGGCAGTGGCAGGCGCCGCGGCGGCGGCTCGCAGCTGGGCAGCGCGAGCGGCGGCGCCGGCAGCGCGTTCGTGTCAGAGACGGAGCTGGGGGCGGAGATCGCGGCCATCACGCAGTCCATCGTGCAACGGGCGACCGCGGGCGCCGGCGGCAGTGCCACCGCCACTCGCGGCGCCGGCGGCAGCAACGCCGCGGGCGCCGCGGGCGCGACCGGCCCCCGAGGGCCTGCGGGCGCGGGCGCGGCGGCTGCGTGTGCGGGTGCAGCGGCTGCGGGTGTGGTTGAGCCCCCGATGCCTTCAATGGCCGGGCGCACGCTGCGGTTGGTGGCAGCGGGCTACGCACTGCCCCGATTGGGCAAGGTGCGGCGCAGACCGGGGCCGCGCGGCTCGCGAGGCGACTCTTTCGTTTGTCGTGAATCTATCGTTGTCGCCCTGCTCATAAAAGATTTGCATGCCGTCTGCGCGCAACCATCTCTCCTAGCTTGTCCCGCCTGTGCTTCCCACCACCTGCCTCGGCACTACCAGCACCCAAAAGCATACACGGTACCGCGACTCGGCCCCGCTGCATTTCCCTCCGCTCATTCCCTCATCTCCATCCTCTCCCCTCATCCCCGCCTGTCGCCCCCCCCCGTGTGGCAGGGAGACCAGGGCAGCGAGGACGCCTGGTTCGTGCTGACGCCCGCGGGCGGCACCGTGACCAACGGCTCGGCTCCGCCCGGCGGCGCCTCGCCGGGGGCACTGCCGCCCAAGAGCGTGTCGGCTCTGGGCGTGGCGGACGGCGTGGGCGGCTGGTCGGAGGCGAATGTGGATTCAGGCGCGTACAGGTGAGTGTAATGGTATGAGTGACTGTGGTGGTCTGTGGGGGGCAAGGGGAGAGGCTGCACGATGGGATGGTGCGCAAAGGGAAGCGCGAACTTGGGGAGGAACGTGATGGCATGTCTTCACTGTGACTGCGTCCCGACGCCCGAGGCTTGACCTGGTGTGGAACTTGACACGGTGTGGCGCGCAGTCGTGAGGTTGTGGCGGCGGTGGCGCGCGCGGCGGAGGGCCGCCTGACCGTGCCGGGTGAGTGGTGCCGCTGCTGGGGCTGGGACTGCAACAGCTTGGAGCCGCCAGCAGGGCGACTCAGGAGGCTTGGGCCCCCTCAAAAACCACCGCGCGAAGCGTCCGGCCCTGCTGCGTTCTTCCACCATCACCACGCCTGCTATTCTTTCTTCCCTTGTACATTCTGGACACACACCCAACGGCCGACGCAGACCCTCGCGAGCTCCTGGCGGCGGCGCAGTCCTCGGTGCGGCTGTTGGGCAGCGCCACGGCCTGCGTGGCGGCGCTGTCGCTGCCCGACACGCTGTCCATCGCCAACCTGGGCGACAGCGGCTGCCGCGTGGTGCGGCGCGGGTCGCTGGTGCTGGCCACCAGCCCACAGGAGCACACCTTCAACATGCCCTACCAGGTGTGGGGGCGAGGCCGATGCGTATGGTGGTGTGATTTGGGGGCAGCAGGCCAGGCGGCGCCGCCCAAGGCCTGTTTCGACCTGGATCCATGACCTGCCCGCCTGCATCCTGAACCCTCGTGCACCCGCCTGCACCCTCCTGCTCCCGCCTGCAGCTGGCGCACCCTGACAACCTCCCAGACACCGACACGGCGGCGGACGCCAACGTCTATCAGGTTGGTCGGTTGGTTGTCCCGCCGGACAACCTCGTTGCCTCGTGCCCCCATGCACATGGCTTTGCATGTGGGTGGAGTTGGAGATGATGTTTTCCCGTGTCGCTGCGTGCCCCGCCGCATGCACAGCATTTATGCTGCTGGCCCAGTCAGCCAGCGCTGGCTCTCTCACTGTCCCCGGTGTGCACAGGGCCCCCTCGCTGACTAAGCTGACCGCCCCTCCAACCGCCCAACTGACTGCGTCGTTGCGTATGGTGTGTACGGCAGGTGGCGCTGCGGCCGGGCGACGTTGTCATCATGGCGACCGACGGCTTGTACGACAACCTGTGGGACGAAGAGATCGTGTCGGTTGTGGCAACCGCCATGAGTCAGGCCGCGGGCGCCGCCGCGGGCGCGGCAGGCGCGGGCGGCAGCAGCGGTTTCCTGCCTGTGCCGGCGGCTGCGGCTGCGGCGCAGCAGCTGGCCGCCACGCTGGCCAACACGGCGTTCCGGCATGCGCAGGACCCGTCCTTCCGCTCGCCCTGGGCCGTGGAGCTGGCCAACCAGCCAAACGTGAGTACGGCGCCCCGTGACAGTTGCAGTAGATAGCAGTTGGGATGGCCGTTGCAATGGCGGTAAAATTTGCTGTGCCATGTCCTGTGTATTGTCTTGTCCTGTCCCGGCCCTCGCCCAGCATCTCAGTGCTCCGAGCCTCCGACCCCACACATAATTCGCCAATCACCAACACACACACGCACACACGCACAGGCCACGTGGCTGCAGCGGCTGTTCCCCCGCGGCGGCAAGATGGACGACATCACGGTGGTGGTGGCGGTGGTGACGGCGGTGTAGTAGCACGCGTACCGCTACCGATGGGCGTGTCTGGCTGGCTGTTTGACTGCAGCGCGGCTTTTGTCGGGGACAGGGAGGGGCGATGTTGCAGGTCACGATTGCATGTGTGCACAGGGCTTGTGGCTAGGGGCATAACGGCCAGCAGGCAGGATGAGTCTGAAGCCTGAGCGTTATTTCTGTGGTGTACATGATATAGAAATCAAGAGAGTGCGTCTGCACGCATGAGTCATTCGGCTTTTGCCGTGACTTTGAATAAAGTTGAAGCAAGGGGCGGCGCGGCCCTGGCATCACTGCATCAGGAAGGATAAGTCTGTTCGGCCGTAGCCCATAAAGGCGGTGCGTTTTTAGGTGTCCGCATACCTTAGGGGAACTGGTGTGCTCTTTTTGTGATTATTGATACCATTGCATTACATCGTCTAGCTGTCGTGCGCTGTGCCAAGCAGATGGTGCCTGCTGCATGCCGGGACTGCGCTAGCTGCATATGCATTCATTGTGAGCGCGCGGTGTCGTGCGTGTGTGCAATCTTGATAAGTAGTTAGGGCATTCAGGAGGGGTCATACACCGTACAGAACGTCCCAGTGCGTGGTGAGCTGCAGAGCAGGGCGTTTGTCATCGTCCGTAGAGTCACGCGTATGCTTGGCCATCATCGACGCCGCAGATTCTGGCGACCTCGCGCTGCGATGTGTGTGTGTGTGACCAAAAGCATCAACGCAAAGGGACTGATGTAGCTGCGCGCGGTTGAGGACTGGTGTGTGAGAACTTGGCGAATAAGGGAGACACGACACGAGACGCGCAGGCAATGGCATCAGGTGTATAGGCAAGACGGGCGAGTTGGTGAGTGCGTGACCCAACACTAGCATTCATCGCATGCTGTGTGGCCCGGGGTGGATGTGGGTGCGCAATTAGTTGGACGTACCGTACCTTGCAGCGATCACCCCGCATGTAATTATTAATTCTAAAAAAGCGTTACATAAACGTTCGTATGAGCTTTCACGGTTCACGCTGGGACTAAGTTTGGTGGCGACGCAGACAGGCACGGACATGGATGGTCCTGGGGGGCTTCGCCCCCCCTGAATTGTCGACAGCGGGAGGGGGGGTCGATGCCCCTGGGAAGTCGGGACGGGTGGAGGCCCCTAGGAACTGGGGCTGGGGTCGATGGACTCTGGCCGGGGTCTAGGCCCCTATGGATTCACCGCGGCGCGGCGGACAGGCGTGGCACGCAAGGAAGCAACGTCATGTGAAATGGTATGTTATGCAAGCGAGCGCGGAAAGGAAACGCGGAGGGCGTCAGCTGTCGTCGCAGGCGTGAGTGTGGGTGTGGACGGACATGAATTATACCACATTGAAATTGATTACATAAACAAAGAAACAAAAAGTCAAAAACACAAGCAGTGAAGGCATGGGAAAAATACACAACAAAACTGGAGGTATGGAAAACAAGGGGGCTCAGCCCAAAAAGATGAGGGCCGTCACAACCAGCGGCCAGCGATCGCCATGGAGGGCCACTGTGCCGATGAAGGTCGTCAACGGAGCTCACACGAGGAACCGCAGTGCCACCCGCAAGGCAGCCTGAGCCGAGCCTACGACCACCATGAAAAGCCCGCGCGGCCCGTGGACGCCGTCAGCCCACGGCAATGACACGTGGCCCCACGCTGCCGCTCATCCACTTGTGACGGTGTCCAACCGCGGCGCCAGTACCGCATGCCCAGGAGCCACATCGCAGTTACCGCCACAGCCGCTGCTACAAGCCACCAAACGAACCACCAGGCCCACGCGAGCAGTGCGGCACTGCACGGTCAGCCACAATCAGTCACAACACCTTCTTTCCCGGGGGAACTGCCGTTGTCAGGGCCTAGAGGTATGGTACGTTGGCAAGGGCAAAGTTACAGTACAGTCAAGGTTTGGTCACGTGAGCAGCAGGAGGATTTACTGGAGGCAGATTGCGAGCAGGCTTTCGTCCCAGCACATCACAGCCATGCTGCAACCGATAGGCAGCCAACCAGCTAGGATGTGGCACTCTTCCCCGCGGGCTTACCGTCCACCGGTGTCGCAGCACAGACCAGTCCGTTTGGTTGCGCTGAGCCAGCATGTCCTGCATAGCCGCCAGCATCTTCTTGTCGAGCACCTCCAGAATCTGCTCCAGCTGCTCCTTCGTTAGCACCGCGGGCTGGTCCTCCGGTGACAGGGCGGAGCTCTGGGTCGTCGGTGGCATGACAGAGCTCATCTGGGCCGGCGGTGGCAGGGCGGAGCTCTGGGCCGGCGGCACTGCAAAACACGAGGGCAGGGGCTGTGACGTGCACTCAGCTCTGGGCCAGCGGCACTGCAGGACAAGGACAGGTGCTGCGACGTGCACTTTACTTATTACACTGAGCTGCACACACGTTCAGAACTGCACGGGGCTCCCGAACGAAAAGCCAGGGCCCGCAGGGAAAGTTTACCGGTGCTTGCGGGTGTAGTCGCGTTCGTCACGATGCCACCTTTGGCACCTGCAAGATTTATCGGCGATAATGAATTAACCACATGCCAAGGCCCCGCCCCAGCTTCGCAAAAGCCCTTTTCGCAAAGCATGGTCCGCGATCGCCTCGCGCTGTGACGCAGGATATCAACACACCTTGAATGGCCAGCTTCAGCACAGTCTGCTGCCACCCATTGAGCGACGCGTACGCCGACGAGAAGGGGTCCAGCGAACAGAAGAGCATGCCAGCCTCTTCCTCAACCTCCCATCCCTGCTGAAACAGGATATCAACTATCGGTTGAATGGACGTGGGGTCCCTTTTCTCGCTCGCCCACAGCAGGGCGTCGCGAATAGTTGGAGCGCTCTGAGTAGCCATACTTGACGCGCTCTTGTTCACCACATCATCAAGCGCAGGGTTCCTGATTTATTGGAGTCTGTGGGTCTTGCAGGGGGCTCAGCCCAAAAATGTACTCCGGGATCCGAACAACGCCGGGCCACGATCGAGCCCCAGTGGCCCGCGCACGCGCGCACCTAGCCCTCGCTCGTCAAGCAAGGCCTAGGTCGGCAAGGTCCGAAGGGCCGCAGCGCGCACGAAAGCTGCTGCTGGCTGGGTACCATACATACGGTAGTATTAGGCAGGTGCAGGTATCCGGGCACAGCGAGCGGGAGTCTTTCATCAGCCCCACACCATCAGCCCTCAGCAAATTGCAAGCGCTGCCAGGGCTGCTGCCTGCTACTGGATGCCTACTTCATGAGCGGTAATGACAGGCAGCGGCGCCGCAGCCAAGGCGCCGTGGCAACCAGCCAACCAACCAAACGACCACGTGCATGCATGGACACGGCAGCCGGCAGCATGCCCCGTGCCAACCACCCAGCTAGCCGTGAGCGTGCCCCGTCCGGCCGTCCCCCTCCAAACGCTTCTGCGTCCAGGGCCCGGGCCAGGGGCGGCGGGCAGCGGGCCGGGGCCGCGGCGCAGCCAGCCATGGATGGTGTTTCTCCAAAGTTGTGAAGTGGGTGGGGGGGGGGCGGACCCCGGGGGGGAGGCGGGCCTCCAGCAGCTGCGGCGCAGCAGTCCATGCAGCCCTGCCCCCCTCCCCCCTATCGCGAGAGCAAGTAAGATGAAGGCGCGGCAGTCCCGCGCATGCAGGCACGTGCCTGGCAGAGCTGCAGGAGGTGCGTGCGTGCGTGCGTGCGTGGCGCACATCGCTCCGGCGCGCGCCTCAATGGAAGGTGCGCCTCAATGGAAGGTGCGCCCCAAGCAGCGGCATTCGCAACGTGCGTGGACGTTGAGCAGCGAGAGCAGCGGAGCAGCTGCTGAATCGGTGCGTGCACGACGCGCTGGGGAGGCTGGGAGGCTGGGAGGCTGGGCGCGCAAGGGGGGCAGCGGCACATGCGCACCTTGTTCCTCTTCTGTGCCGCGGCGGCCATCCATCCACCCTCAGCCCTGCTGCGAGCCTGCAGGCTGCCGCCGCCGCGGCAGCATGCGCTGCTGCCGTCTACTGCTACTGCTGCTGCTGCTGCTGCTGCTGCTACTGCTGCTGCTGCTGCTGCTGCTGCTGCTGCTACTGCTGCTGCGGGGCCAGGCAGCAGCTGCAGCGGTGCCGGGGGCTACCGCCGCCGCCAGCGCCGCCGCCGGCGGGGCCGGGATGTCGTCCCACGTGTAACGCCCCAGCGCGCCGCTGCGGAACGCGGCAAGCACCGCGCGCTGCGCCGCCGCCCGCCGCCCCGCGTCAACCACCGCGCCGCCGCCGCCGCCGCCGCTGCGGCTGTTCGTCAGCCGCCGCAGCAGCGCCTCCACTCGCGCGTCCGCCTCCGCTACTCCCACCGGCTCCGCGCGAGCCGCGAAAGCCGGCGCCCAGCTACTGCCGCTGCTGCTGCTGCCTGCGGCGCAGTTCGTAGCAGCAGCAGCAGCAGCAGCTGCGGCGTCGGCGGCGGCGGCAGCAGCAGCGACTGCCGCCGCTGCGCGCTCCTGGCGCTCCCGCAGCTGCTGGCGCGTGTCCAGCTCCGCCACCTCCGCCGCCGCTGCCAAGGGGTCGAAAGGCACGTTGCCACCGCCGCCGCTGCCGCCGCCAGAGCCGCCCTTGCGCGTGAAGAGCCCGCCGCTCATGCTGCTACTGCTGCTGCTACTGGTGCCGCCGCCGCCGCGGCGCCCGTTCCGGCGCCGCCTCCCGCCCTCCGCCGCTGTGTCCGCGCCCTCCTCCTGCTCGTCCTCCAGGGCTGCAACCGCGGGCACACAGCATGGCGGCGCACACACGGCGGCACATGGCGGCACATGTACGTAGGGCCGCCCGAAAACCCGCTCTGATTATTTATATGATTATATTATTATACTACCTACGTGCTTGCAGCCTGCTGTGTGTCTCCCATACATGACGCCGCCGCCGCTGCCGCTGCTCGCATTGCTGTGAGCCACCCTTCAGGACACCCACCAACACACCCCGACGCTCCAAGACCCGGCCCACCACCTTAAAAGCCTTCTCCTCCCTGCCCTGCCCGCCATCGCCTCTGCCCCTCTCCAAGACTCAACCCGCCCCACAAACCGCCCCGCCCCACCCCGCCCCACAAACCGCCCCTGCCCTTTCCCAACACTCAACCCGCCCCGCCCCACCCCGCCCCACCTGGGTGCCAGGCAGTCCCCGCCCCCGCCGCCGCCCCCGCCTCCGTTCCATGCAGCAGCTGCTGCCGCCGCTGCAGCTGCTCTAGCGGCTCCGTGATAGCCTCGTACATCAGCCGCGCCAGATGCACGTCCCCGGCTCTAGTGCTGCTGCTGCTGCTGCTGCCATCAGAGCGGCTGCTACTGCCTTGCAGTTCTCGCTCCCGGCCCCGCTGCCGCCGCAGCTGCTGCAGCTGCTGCTGCCGCAGCTGCATGTGGTGCACCTGGCCGTCGGCGGCGCACCACAGCTCGCGCAGCCGCCGGGGGTCGGACAGGAGCAGCTGCGCGTGTGTTAGAGAGAGATCACAAGGGAGAGATCAAATAAGATAGCTGCATGTGTGTATGTGTGTTTGTGCGTGTGTTAGAGATCACAAGGGAGAGAACAGCAGACATAGGACAATGCGTGCGGTGCGATTACGGACGGTCGCCAGTTACCTTGCATACTTTACCAACGCCGACCGACCTGCCGAGCCGACCATACTTACCCGAATAAACCTGTTACACCCATCTACCTAACCTTGGGTGGGGATTAGTGGATGTGCGTGTGGGTACGTACGTGTTTGTCCAGGTGAGGGGCATTGAATGGAAGGGCGCAGCAGCGACGGGGCAGGAATAAGGGCAGAGGGGCAGGGGGTTGAGGGGAGGTGGGGGGGGAGGTGGGGGGCAAGGGGCCGTGTGCCTACCGCGCACCCGCACTGCCTGCCCAACTTCTCTGGCAACCGCATATGCCCCGCCACACACGCACGCACACACACACACACACACACACACGCACACACACACGCACACACACACGCACACACGCACACACACACACACGCACACACACACACACACACACACGCACCTGCACCAGGTGCCTCAACACGCGCCCCTCCGACAGCAAGCCGCCGCGCCCGTCCGCCGGCAGCAACCCCGCCAGCGCCAGCCGCGCCGCAGTGGCCTCGCCACCGTCCCCGCCGCCGCCACCCCGTTCACCTCCTCTTCCTCCTCCTCCTCCTCCTCCTCCTCCTCCTCTGCTTCTCCCTCTCCCTATATCTCCTCCCCCTCTGTCACCTCCTCCTGCTCCTCCTCCCGGCCACGTCAGCCCCTCCTCCTGCCGCCCACCTCTGCCGCCCATGTCCCGGAGGGCGGGCGCCAGAACCCCGGGGCTGTCAAGCACGTACACGTGCCCTACGGGTTCGTGCCGCGTGTGCCTGCTGCTGCCCTGCTGGCCCATGCTGCCGCCGGGTTTAGCGCTGCCACTGCTGCTGCCACTGCCACTGCTGCTGCTGCTGCCACTGCTGCTGCTGCTGCTGCTGCTGCTGCTGCTGCTGCTGCTGCTGGGGCTGTTGGGGCGGGTGCTGCTGCTGCTGCTGGGGCTGCTGCTGGGGCTGCCACTGCTGCTGCTGCTGCTGCTGCTGCTACTGCCACTGCTGGGGCTGGGCCTGCACACCCGAAAGCCGCCCAGGGCGGTGGTGACGCCGGGCAGCGGCCCCACGCGCGCCGTCTTGCGCCAGGCCTGGTCCCCGTCTAGCAGGCCTGAGGGACACCGGGGCGGAAGGGCGGGGGCGGAGGGGCGGGGGCACCGGCAGGGATAGCGGCGGTCAGAGGCAGGCGGGGTAAGGGGGTTTGGGTGGGTAGGGGCGGGCGGGTAGGGCCGCAATGTCGCTGCATGCCAAAGCAAAACACTGAGGCCCGGCAGGAGGAGGGCGGGGCGGGGCGGGGCGGGGCGGGGCGGGGCGGGGCGGGGCGGGGCGGGGCGGGGCGGGGCGCGCAAGGGTCCCCCGCCCCGGCAAGCGGCGCTGGAGGGCTCACCGCGCGCCGCCGCCGCGCGCCTGAGGCCGTTTATGAGGCTGCTCTTGCCAGTGTTGGGCAGCCCAGCCACCAGCACCAGAGACAGGTCGGCAGCAGCAGCAGCAGCAGCAGCAGCGGGGGGCGGTGAGGAGGTGGAGGGGACAGGGGAGGCGAGAGGGGCAAGCGAGGCGGCGCTGGTGGCGAAGGAGGGCGAGGGTGAGGGCGAGAGTGGCGGCGAGGGGGTCGAGGGGCCGGGCGGGGCCAGGCCCTGCGGCCGCATGCAGTCCAGCAATGCGTCCAGCACGCGCCCCGCACTGCGCCCTTCCACAGCCTGGCAGGGCAGCACGTGCAGCCCCGCAGCCTGAGACGACAGCAGGGCCGCCGCCGCCTGCGGGCAGAGGGTCGGTCGCGGCGAAGGGCAGGGGCAGCCTGAGTCGTCAGGTAGGAAGGAGGCCACGCGCCGCAACCGCGTCGCCGCCGCGGCGTGATTTGAGGAACGCAGAGCCAGGCAGGCCCCGCCCCCGTTCGCGCACTACCCGACCCTGGTTCCTGCCACACCGTGTGAAGCTACCAGCAGCTGCACACGTGCGCCCGCCGCCGACACTATGGCTTTGCTAGATCAAAGTTCCTGGTTCCTCTGGCTAAGAGCCCGAGGCTCGGCGTCATGCAGGTCCAGGCGTTGCGTTTGGGTACGCCCGCCCACACACCACGCACCACGCACCCGGGTGGCCTCCGGGTCTGCCAGGTCGGCCTTATTGAGCAGCACCAGCCGGCGCTTGGCTGCCACCAGCTTCTCCAGGTGCGGGTTGAGGGAAGATAGCGGAACCTGGCGGGGAAGGTGTGTGTGTGTGGGGGGGGGGGGGGGGAGGTGCGGGCGGCACCGGGGGGGGGGGGGCGACCTTGAGTTTGGCGGGGTCCAAGGGCGCGCCCCTGGCAGACACCAAGCAGCGACGGGGCAATTCCTGGTTGCAACAGTTCTCAACAGTCCTCAAAGTAAAATTTTTGGAGAGGAATAACGCAGGGCCCCGGCGAGTTGCGCACCCGGGCATCGCGGACCTCAAGCACCAAGTCCACTTGCTTGATGCGCTGCTCCAGCTGACGAAGGGCCTTGGCCATATGGCCGGGATACCAGCTGAGATTCATGATGTGAAGCGGCGAAGACAGAGAGAACCGTTAAAAATTGATATCCAGCCCAAGTTTCCCTTCGCCGCGGCCGCTGAGGCAGATAAGGCGCATTTAAATGCTTTTATCGTGTACTAACTCTAAACCGGTAATTTTCACGCGGCTGGCACGGATCGCAAACCCGCATGTGGCGCGCTCTCGACCACCCCCGACCGGCACAGCTTCCCCACACCAGAGCTGTGTCGGACACGCAGAAAGCCGAAGTTCCTTTCCTCTCGGCTGGGTACATGCTTCAGCGGTTACTTTGGCTACACCTGTTCAGGCTGTGCCAAAGACAGGTGGACATGAATTGAGGTGGAAAGTATATGAGGTGCAGAGTGATGATACCTGGGGGTGTACCTGCACGGTGTGCCCGGCGAATTGGCAAAAGTAGCTTGTCACGAATCGGCCGTCTTCCTGTTTACAATTGACCGGAATGGTCTACCCTTACCCAAGGGGCGTGGTACCCTTAACCGGGGGGGTTTCAATCCTTCCCCGAGGTCGGGTCAATTCTGACCCTGCACCCGGTAATCCTGCCTGACCCACCCCCCGATCAACCGTGACCCTTCCGGCGGTCTACCCATACCTGTCCACCGGTATACCCGGGTTGTCAAAGTCTATCAATCAATGACACGGCCTTTCGGTCAACCCACCCCCCGTGTCATCATCCCTCCGTGAGATAAAAGCATTGCGCAAGCCTTCTTGGACGCAACTTCACCGTGGCGCAAGGTTGGGGTCGCAAGCAACCGAACATTCAGCATCACAGCGCTTTGTCACAGCGCTTCCCTCATTTGCTTACGTAGGCAAGTGTGCGGCGTGTAATTCATGTGGCCTGGCACGTACGGGTGCTTGTAGTGCATGGTGTAAGGCGCTCTAGGAGGACCTCAGACACTCCCGCACGCGTGTCGGTCCTGACTTGACGCCCGCTGGCCTCACGCGCAAATGCATCTCACCACGCCCTTCCATTCGTTATTTTCCAGCTCGTGTCAATGCGCATCACCCCTGGTCCGCATCGCAAGCTGAATGTCGACGCAGCGTCAGTACATCACCCCCGCCCCTCCTACACACACACATGCACACACACACACACTAAACTCCCACGCACCAAGCACAGGCGGCATGAAGATTGACACGCGGCCAGCCGCCGTCAGTCGCGCAGCTACTGGCTTGGGGCCTACCTTGTGCGTGTGGCCTTGCCATTCGCGCTGCCATGTTCAAGCCTCCAGGCTTTTTCAGCACTGGCGAACACGGGCGTTGTGACTACTCAAAGCAACAGCAACACCCATCACACGAGTCCTCAAGTTTCGAGGCTCAAGGCATCACGACCGAGAGCGCTTCCAGCCACGATCCTAATCCACCTTTATTTCAGGGCAAAATCGAGCATAACCTGGCACAAGCGGGAAAAATTCGCATCCAGTGATCCAGCCACCCGCCCACCGCTTTCGTCGGTCAACGTAGGGGTACAGGCAGCACAACCAAACGCGCGCTCCCCCTTCTTGCACTTGCCAGAAAGCCCGCAGCTTCTTCCTGTGGGCCCTGCGGCACTCAATTGCCCAGGCTATCCAGGGCGAGCCCACCTGCCCACCTGCCCGCTCACACACCCACCTGCCCGCTCACGTGTCGCTCACTCACATGCACATGCACGTGCACGTGCACATGCGCGTTCCGTTCTCTACCATATATGATATGTCCGCTCACCCCCATACGCATGCACGCATGGCGATGGACGCATGCACGACGCGACCGCGGCGCGGCGCGGCCGCTGGCCCCCTGCCTGGCATTATTGTCACGCACTAGACCACATTTCGCATTCGCAATGTAGTGCATGTCCGTGCCACGTGCAAGTCAGGCACATGTGCAGATGTGCCTCAATAGGCCCACCACCCATGCATTCACCAGACTCCATGACAAGGGAGGTGGTCCCCGTGAAGCACGGGAAAAGCGGGCTGATCCCCGCACTTCTCGCTCCGCCCGAATTTTCCCTGCCGCCTATTTACATGCAATAGACAATATCAAATCCGAACTCAACCAGACTCCATGAAAATCAGACTTGCTTGGTGCCCCAGGCAGCCAGCACCTTTTTATACAGGCCCATGCCTCGGCTGCGCAGCCATGGGCGCTGCTGGCGGCGGGCGGATTGCATAATGAATAACTGTATCATTTACGGCTTTGCAACAAAGATGCTAGGACATCCCCCGAAACACATCATCAGGTAGGGACGTAGTCACGGAAGGTCTTGACTCTTGGGAGGTGTGTGGGTTGCTTTGTCACGAGCTTCTCTTGTATGTCCTGTATGGACTGAGTACCGCATGTTACGCAAATACCAGCCATGCACACACACCGCTCGGGTGCCCCAGCCAGGTCCTAGTAAATGCAAATGTGTCAAAATTATGCACCGTACATCAGCACCATACCGTACTCGCGGGTCAAGCATCATTCCGTGTCCATCCGGCACAACGCCTCGCAGATAGACACGCACTACTCTCAGGGCCATCATACTCGCAACATGCATGCGTTCTTATTATGCGAAATCGCCTCTCGCCGTTTCGGTGTTACCGTATTTGTAGTGCTCAGCAGTCCATGTCCCGTGCCGCTGCGCTGAAAGATTCTGGCGCGCCCATGCGAGCACCATAGCCGCAAAAGCATTTTTGCCATAATAACATGCATCCATTCATGACATAATAGTCAAGGCCATACAGTGGCCAGTACATAGCATGTAATAGTCCGTAAGTGGTTACGATTGTCTCAGCCCCCATTGCAAATCCATTACCTAATCTCTTGTTTGTTATCTTGTAAGCGGCGCCATGCACGCGCACAATGTGCTTGTCAGTTGATGCAGTTCTCACAATTTCCCGGCTTCACCCCGTCGGTGTGGGGACACGCATGTCCCCCTGACCATCTTGCAGTAGCAGTAGCTACGGTATGCGTGCGTGCGTGCAGTGCCTGCCCTTCAGCTGGAGGCGCGTCGTCGTCCATGGGAATGCCCTATCTATGCATGACAGATTTATTTCTTGGCCGACCCAATCAAGCTCGCCACGCATTCAGCCGGCATGATACTGCATGATATAATGGACCGACGCGAGGCGCATCACTTCCATTGAGCAACCGTTTATGAAGATGCTCATAGGCTTTACCACTATCCACGGTGAACGCGTTTTCGAGCGTGCGTGCCTCGACAGCTCGAGCCCTCCGCCATGTCAATACTACTGTGACTGTCCAGTTCTACAGTGCATTCATCAACAACAGGTTATTTGAAGCACGGAATTTGCTCTGTATGCTACATCAGGAACGGATGCACGCGTGCGTGGCACAAGCTCGCTTCATTCCTGTCCCGTGCGGCTGCGGCTGCGGCTGCTGATGCTGCTGCTGATGCTGCCACCATTGCATCTGCCACCACGACTGATGATAGCATGCAAGCGCTGCTGCTGCTGCCGGGCGCCGCTACCGCCGCCGCAGCCTCCGAGGCACCGCCCGCACCAGCACCGGCGGCGGCGTGGCCTACGCCAACCATCGCCGCCACCGCCACCGGCTGTAGCAGCAGCTTACAGCGCGCGGTGGCGGCGGGCGGCAGCCACTGCACTGGCTTCTGTAGCACCAGGGGCGCCGATGCCGCGGGCGCCATATCGAGATCTGTGAACCACTCCATCTCCTGAAAGCAATGCGAGCAATCCGCTCCCACCGCCGGGGCCTCCCAACGGTGTGCCACTGCCACTGCCGCTGTCACTGCCGCGGCAGCGGCGGCGGCAGCGGCGCGACCACCAGCGCCCTGCGGCTGCTGCTGCTGCTGCTGCTGCTGCTGCCACCCTTGCACAAGGCCGCCGCTGCCCTCGCTGCTGACGAAGGGCAGTAGCAGGATGCCACACCCCGTAATACCGTCGTCTGCTGCAGCGTTCTTGCGGAAGGCGCCAGCAGCAGCAGCAGCAGCAGCAGCAGCAGCAGCAGTAGCAGCAGTGAGCACGCCGGCTGTAGCAGTTTGCAGCCTGCCGAAGGTCCCGGCAGCGGCCGGAGCCCTTGCCTCCGTCGCCGCTGGCGCAGCTCCGCCGGTGCTGGCGGCGGCGGCGGCGGTGGATTCGATTGCCGCCCCGGCGGCGCTGCCCTCTTCGCTTCCGACCGCTAGCAGGCCGCTGATGCCGCTGATGGTGCTGCTGCAGCTGCTGTTGCTACTGCTGCAGCCGCCATTGCGCTCCACTTTTGTGTTAATGTCACCGCTGCTGCTGTCGGCACGAATGGTTGAAAGGGCTCCCGCCGCGGCTGCGGCGGCGGAGGCAGCGGCGGCGGCGAAGGCGCTGGCAGGGACGTAGGCGCCGGCGGGATGCGCAGGTGCTGCGCTTGCGCCTGGACCAAAGCAACAGCCGCCAGTGCCGTGAGGGCCGCCGCCAGTACCGGAGCCAGTACCGGAGCCAGTACCAAAGCCGCCGCCGGCATCCCGTAGCCGCAGGGCCGAGGCGGCATGCTCCGCCTCCGCCTCCGCCGCCGCCTCTTCCAGCTGCCACAGGTTGACCTGGTCCGCATCCGGCGGCTGAATCCACAGCAGCCCACTTTCATTGCCACCACCATCATCATCATCATCATCATCATCATCATGCTCGGCCTGGGCGGTGGCCGCCGCCGCCGCCGCCAGCGCTGCCACGTCATCCGCCATCGTCACAGAGGCGAGGCCCTCAACCTCAACAGCCACCACCGCCGCCGAGGCGGGCCGGGGCGCGGCGGCGGCGGTTGACTTGGTGCGCAACCCGCACTCCTCATCACCAGCAGCAGGCTCGGGCGGCGGCGGTTGGTCGGTGCAGACGCTGAGGGTCAGCGGCAGCGACAGAGGCGCCCTCGCACATCTGCTCCTGCTGCTGGCTACTTGTGGAAGTGCTGCCGATGCTGCTGACAGGAACAGCGGAGATGGCGGCACCAGCAGCAGCTGCTGGCTGTAAGAAATGCCAGCAGCGCTGATAGGTGCGTTGCCGTCACCGCCACTGCTGCAGTAATGATGATGTTCCAACAGCAGGACTGATGAGGATGACGAAAGCTGTAAGTCACAGTGCCGCAGCAGCCCATCAATCGCACCAGCCTGCGCCCCTGCTGTACTGAACGCTTTCCTGGCGCCACCGCCGCCGCCACAATGCAGCGTGCTAGCGGCCGGGCCGCCGCAGCAGCTACTGCTGCTGCTCTTGCGGCTGCTACTGCTGCTGCTGCTGCTGCTGCTGAAGGCAGCGGCAGAGGCGGCAGCAGGGGCCGTAGCAATGGCTCCGGCAGCGCTGCCGCCTACAGCATTACAACCGCCGCCACCGCCGCCGATGCCGTCATTGCGCCGCGCGGCAGCGGTCGTCCCAGCAACGGTGGCGGCCGCCGGCGGCACCGCGACATTTGCCACTGCTGGCAGCAGTGGCAGCGGCGGCGACCGCGGTGCGGTGGGCACCACTGACCAGCGGACCAGCGCGGTATCGGCCACCGCCGCCGCTCCTCCGTGCTGCGTTTCCGGCGGTGGCGGCGGCGCCGCCGCCGTCGCCGTCGCCGCGCCGTGCGAGCTACAGCTGCTGTGCCTGCTGCTGCCGCCGCAAAGGCCATTGTTGGTCGCCGCCTGTCGCGACCCCGGAGGCGGCGGCGCAACGGGCAGCAGCCCCACATCCGAAAGCAGCGAGTGCAGCCGGCGTGGCTGCAGCGCCCGCAGGTCGCAAAGCGCGCCGCCGCTGTCACACAGCAGGGACCCCAGGCTGCTGCTACTGCCGAGCCCACCCATGCGCCGAGGCGGCCGCGGCCCGTGCTGCTGCTGCGGCGCCGGACCGCCGGCGCTACTGCTGAAGTAGTCGCCAACGGGATGCGTCGCAGCTGCGGCCTTTTCCTGAGGCTCTCGGTGCGGCGACGACGGGTGCTTGCCGCTGCCGACCGTCTTCAACGCGCCCTGCCGCCCAAGACCTTGCGCCCCGCGAATGGCGGCATGGCCGCGCACATCAACGGCAGCGGGGCGAGGCGCGCCCGCAGCTGCTTCAGTAGTAATGCACGCCGAGCGGCCGTGTGGAAGGGCTCCCTCACGCGGTGCCGGCGCTCCAACGATGCTTTCATCAATGCTTCCATCAATGCTGCCGTTGCCGGAACCGTTGCCGTTGCTGTTGCTGTTGCTGTTACCGTGGCACATCGTGGCAGACGCGCTCTGACGGGGTCCACGGCGCGCCATGTGTTGGGTCCGGGACGCCGAAGCATCGTGCTGCGGCACAGTCTGCTTCGCCAAAATCCCAGCAGCGCGCCCCGTGACACACGGCGAGGGGTCGTGGCAGGCGCCATTTCCATTATCACACGCGTGAAACTGCTGCGGCGCACAGCCTGGCGTGTGAAAGCATGCCATCGTTCAGTGCTGCCCAGCGCGGTAGTTATGAAGGGTTTTGTTGCTTAGGCTTGCGCTGAGCGGCCCGTTTTGATGTGCGCGCGCGCCGTGCATGGATCGTCTGCACGGATTTTAGAGAGCGCCAGGGCGAATTTGTGAAGCCTGCGACGCAAAAGTGCGTTTTTTATCGCTGTCCCCGACGTGCCCGCTCTACAGTGACCCCGCTGCACAGGCGTCCACCAAATCATGACCACAACATCATCATTTTGCCAACGGGCCACGACTGCGAGGAACGCTCACCACTCTATATACCAGCCGCAAGGGTTGGAAAGCCGCTCCACGTCCAGTTGATTGACCATCTGATGGATTGGGCTTGCGACAAACAGCAGAATCGTATTAGTGCTTGATGCCCCAGCAGCTAACGGCCAAAAGTTGACATGGCCGCGGGCGTCGAATTTGATGAGAATTCGAGCTATTTAGGATGCACCTTATATGTTGGTGCTTGATATCCGGTCAGGGGATAAAGCCACGGCAAGTTTATAGAGAGACTCGCATGACCGCCAAACTTGTACTTTGAGCGAGTCGCAGGCAGGCTGGCCGCTCTTTCCACACGTACACACGCATGCACACTGCTCACATCAGCACATTAAATGATGGACGCAGGGCGCAGGACAAAGGATAAGGAAACACTATGTGTGCGGTGTGGGTTTCGAGACGTGTCAGGACAATTCTACGTACTGCCATACGGTCATGGCAACCCGGGCTTGCATGCCCATACCCGCAGCCGTGTCCAAAGCCCAAACACTCTCATATGCCTACATATGTTATATAATTGCCTTGACAAGTCCATTTGCACTCGCGGGCGTCAGGTCTGCTCGTCGCGGTCGCGATCGAATTGCCTCAACATTTTGGGCTTCCCTTCGCGATAGGCACGTTATGGTGCCGAAAAGCAGTCAAACATTGTGCAAGTCGGCGCGACCGTGCCGGCGAGTACCCGGCTGGCCGAATGCCTGGACCCATGAAACCCGCGCATTTCGACCGCCTGGGACCGCCATGGACGTGCTGGTGCATGGGGCCGGCGCGAAGGTGCTGGGCAAACAGCTCTCCCCTATGTGCCCCCCGTTTGTGCGGTTGCTAGAAGCTATGACTGAAGTGCCGGCTGTGACCCTAGTTGCCCCGCCCGAGCCTGGGCCGTGGGTGGTCCATGTGCCATTGTGGGCCAACCCGGCGCTGTGCGTGGACGGTCAAACTAACCTGGGACGTCGCATTTGCGGACCTGCGTGCTCTTCCACGTCTGTTGTATGTGGGACAACTGGTTGATGCGCATGATGGGCTTGACGAATACGGAATACCGGAACGCGTGCGAAATTCCTGATGTGTGGGGCGAGGGGTTTGCTGCCGCCTACGACGAACTGATTGCAAATGCGAAATGCAAAACCGAAGTTGACGTCGTGTCTAACAGGCAGCACGAGGGGAGGGTGAGCGGCAAGGAGGAGTGTGCGGCCACATTACCTCAGACGGACGGTAACCGCTAACAAAAGCCGGCCCAACACCGCCAGTGGGCTGTAAGCTGTACATTGCTGACCGCTGGGCTGGGCGCGCGCCGGGCTGTCGCGACCGGGCGGAGGTGTGACCAACCTGAAAATCGCCAGCGCCACCGGTGCCCAGCACGACATGCACGGCAAGATCGTAGACGGTCCATCTACGCTGACACGCGTCCCGGCACCCCCATTCCTACGTTGGGGGGTTTGGGGGGGGTGGGGGTGGTTACCAGCCCAAACTAAACCAAACCCAATGCATATGGGGGGGGGGTTGGGGGCGTAGCCCTCAAGAAAATGTTATAACTTAGGCGTTTTCAGGCCAACCTGGGGGTCAATCTACGCTGCCCGCCCTGGCCCCCTTCTAAGATACGAGCTCTGAACATGGGGTGTGTCTCAGGCAGAACTTAGCCCCTGCGCCCAGCTTTACGGACATGCTCTAAATGTGCCGATTTGGCACGCGAAAGCTGGGGTTCATCATGTTACACGGACGTTGCTCTGGGGGTACGCATTTACTTCAGCGGGGGGTGAAACCGCCCTGCACCCCCCCTTTAACGGGGGGAGGGGAACCCTCCCCCGCTCCTCCCCCCTGCTCCCCCCTCCCTTAAAATACGTCTGCAATCCTGACAAGCATTTGGTAATAGAGCGGCGTGGGAGGAGGGGTGCAGGGGGGAGGGTTTCCTTCCCCCCGCAAGCGTGCAGGTAAGCAGGGTGGGAGGGGGGCGCGCTAGCGAGGTGCGCGATCGCGTGTTCGTGTCAGGTTGTCTTTGCGGGGCCGGGATAGCCATAAGTTGATACTGTAAAATTCAATGCATATAAATCCTGCATGTTTGCAAGCGGGCATCGCTCCGGCGGCTTTCTCGTCGACCTGGCGACCTCGCCGCCACCCGCCGCCACCCCGTGCGGTCGCCGGTTTTTCTTGACGGGTGTGGGGAACCGCAATGCGGTCCGCACCCGTCCATAACCTGATCTGTGTGCTTTTTGTGTCGTGTGCTCGGCATCCATCTCCTTGCCCTGCTTGACATTGGGCTTGTCCATGCCATGCGCCGTACGACCAGGTATGAGCCATGCAGCGCATGCGCTGCTCTTTCTGTTGGCCGCTCTGGATTTGGCACATGATTCTTACTTGTTTTTTCGCTTTTTTATGTCTCCTGCTACTCCTTTCAGCCTTTATAGCTCCGCATGCCCCGCTGCCCCCCGATTCAAGGTCAAGGGCGCCCGAGACGGCGAGACCCACAGGTTAAGGCCACACCACCTGCGCGCTCTGGGTTGGGCTGGCTGGTTTGGGTTCTCTTGGTCGTTTCGCTTTTGGTTTCTGGAATGAACTACCCCCCCTGGGTTTGGTTTAGTTTGGGCTGGTAACCACAACCCCCCCCCCCAGCGCAGCCAGCCCAGCCGCACCGCCAGCGCAGCCGCGAGTAGTCCCTTGCTCTTCGCCCGTTGCTTGCCTTGCCCGGCCTCCTTGTCTTCTTCTCCTCGTTTTTTACGCTTCTCGCTGTTCCTCCCTCCCGCTGTCCCGCACATGTCGCGCTGGACACCGGTGGCGCTGGCGCTTTCAGGTTGGTCGCACACCGGCCTCGCTACCGCAGCCCGCCGCGAACACCAGCCCAGCACCTCAGCTCAGCATAGTCTTCGAGTGTCGATGTCAGCGAGAGTGCGCTCTCCCAGGCCACGGCCTGCCGCTGGCCGTCCTTTCACGCCTTGGCCATGCGGGCCGAGCGGCCCTCGCTCGGGACCCAGGGGCCGCAGCGCCGCCTTCGTTATTCCTTTACACATGACAAGAGCCTGCGCCATCGCGTGGCACGCCCATTCGGCACGCGCACCACATTCTTGCAGCTGCAAAGCCGCCTGCCGATTGCCGACGTGCACCTGCACACCCACCCGCTTCGGGGTCACGGGTCACCACCCGCATCAACCGTCTTGTTGCTTACAGGCACGCCATCACGCGCTTCATGCCTCGCCACACTCCTCACGCCCTGCCCTGCCCTTGGTCTTCCCGTTCAACCCTGGCCCTGTCCCTCCTGACGCCCACGCCTCCAGAGGCTGCACACCACACAAGTGATTACGCATGACGGCATGCGGCATGCCCGCCTCCAGCCTACACACACGCCGGCACGAGCGACGGCCCTCACACACTCACACGGGTGCGGAGCCTCTGCCTCCCTCATGTTGCATTGTTTCTCGCCTCGCTCTCTCACGCATCGCTCTCGCCGCAGCGTCCTTGCCACCCGTGTGCGGGGCTGGGGGCGGGCAGCCCCGGCGCCAAGGGCGCGCACTTGGGCATCCGCCGCCACCCAGCCCCTGCCTGCTCTAACAAATTGAACGCACTGCTCTACATCAAGCGCGCACAACTCAACGAACAATTCACGAGCACCCCACGGTGGCAAATTCCTCACGCTCCTCATGCGAGCCCCGCAACAGCTCGTCTCAACGCGCGTGTACAACCGCTTCCCACTTCCTCCTGCTTATCACTTGAGGAGGCCGTTTGCGAGATTTGGATTGTCTTCTCTGTTGGGCCTCTTGGGCCTGTTGTGCTGAGGACAGGAACGAGCAGCCACCCACTGCACCAGAATGACCAGCACGTTACGCACTACAGCTCTGTAGACTGCACTGCACAGAGGCAACACGGCAAGTGCTAAGCGACGCGCGTGGGCACCTCCCTGCAGTCGGGTGCGCCCTCGCTTCGGCAGGACGTGCTGGGCGGCAGCGGCCCCGGGCAGCGCCCCACGCGCGTCGTTGCACCAAGTGCGCACACGCTGGCTTGAATTAAAGTAGGTTATATTGAATATAGAACAAAACGTCGGACGCTCCGCCTCACAACACAACGCAAGTACAAGAGCCTTGATGATACACCTTACTTCACAAGCGCTGCCTCCCTCCAGAACGATACGGTTACTAAGCTACATGTCTGCCAATTAGGTGACGTGACGTCTTCATGCGATTGTGGATGCAAAGAAGTCGCATGCACATTTTTCTGTAACTCCATCGGCATAAAGGCGCCCTGGCGGGCGGGCCGTCTCTAGATGACGCCCGAGCACACAATAGCAGCAGGCCACACGTCATGCGCGAGCCGCGCATGCGGACGGGATGCCTGATGCCGCCCGCATGCCGCCGCCATGACCGAACTGTGTGTTTGAATATTTGTGCTGCTGCTGCTGCTGACATGCGCCCCGGTGCCGCTTATTATTATTCCGTTGTCCCGCGCCTCCTCCACGCCACCCCGCCCGCATCCTCCGCCTTGCGCCTGGCTCCCCGCTCCAGCGCGCCTCGCCCCCACCCCTTCACCTGCCGCCCGCCGCCTTCACGCCCTGGACCACGCGCTCCGCCGCCGCCGCCGCCGCCCCTGCCCCCTCGTCCATGCTGCCGCTCACGCTGTCCATGGAGGAGGCGCTGCTGGTGCTGCTGAGCACCAGCTTCTCGCGCCTGCTGGCCGCCGCCACGTCCTGGTAGCGCCGCCAGGTGCGGGCGGCGCGGGCGGCGCGCGCTGCCAGCCCCGCCACGGCGCGGCTCTCGCGGTCGCCGCTGACGCCGCCGCCGTCGGCCTGCTCCTGCTGCTGCTTCTTGGCGCGCGCCTGGCTGGCGTCGCTGTAGAACCTGAGCGGGGAGGTGAGAAGAAACAGGAGGAGGGGGAACAGCCGAAGGAGTCAGGGTAGCTTGCATATTGACACAGATGTCGGCGCGATGGCTAGCTATAGGTATACGAAAACCAAAGCAACAAGGAAATTCTCCTGCCCACGTCTTTGACGCGCAGGACACAAGTCGCGCGCACTTCACACTCTCGCAGGCCTCGTCACACAATACCATAAAGCCTCCACAACGTATATGCTCATTACTAACAATACCGTAGCATAAAAGGACACTCACTGGCTGCCGGCGGCGGCGCCAAACTCCACGGCGTTGTTCCAGAAGCCCCAGCCCGTCTTCTTCGCCGGCTGCGCCTTGGAAGCGGCGGCGCGCGAGTAGGAGGCAGCGGCCTCGGCCACGCGCGCGCGGATCTCGGACTGGCGCCGGTTCCAAGCGTAGCTAGCTTCCTGATGGGTTGGTTGTGTGTACGTGTGCGTGCGGCCGTTGCCGGTACATGAGCTGAAAGTTGCGGTCGGGGTTCCGAGATTCGTGCAGGCCGGCCCGGCCTGCACATCATCATCGTCCCGCTCCCTGTGTCAGCACCTCCCCCGCCGCCTTTTCCCTGTCAACCCCTGCATCCCACCCCCTTTCCCCGCACTATCCCGCCGTGACACCCATCCACCCATCCACCCACACCCACGCATGTTCAACCACCCACGTCCACTGCCACCCACGTCCACACCCACCACAAACACGTCCTTGTTTGCGCCCATGCCGCTGCCGCCCATCATGCTCCACACCGCGATGCGCTCCATGCGCGCCATGGCGCTCTCCAGCAGGTTCAGCTGCGGCGCCGTCACCTGCGTGTGTGTGTATGTATGCGTGTGTGTGTGTATGTGCGTGTGCGTGTGTGTGTGTGTGTGTGTGTGTGTGTGTGTGTGTGTGTGTGTGTGCGTGTGTGTATGCGCGCGGCAGGTGAGGCGCGCTGCGTGTGCGCGATGTGTGTGACACGGTGCCTGGGCGCGGTGCGATGTGTGCGCGGTGTGTCTGTGACGGCGTTGGCCGTGGCGGCACCGTCGGAGGAAGAAGCGCCCGCTATGCCACACCGACAAACACCGTCCTCACGATTGGCCAATCCCTCTCTACCCCTCCCTCTGCCCCCCCTCTCGCCCAAAAACGACAGGCTCTCGCCCAGCAGACACCGATCGCTACCGTCCACACGGATGGCTTGCCCCTCCTCTCAACTCCTCCACTCCTGCCCCCCGTCATTTCGCTTCTGGTTTTTGGAATGAACTACCCCTCCCCTCAAGAGGCTCCCACCAGGCTCTCACCCAGTGGATGCAGGACACGGGGCAGGTGTCAATGGCCTCCTGCAGCTTTTCCTCGCTGTCGACGTCCTGCACCATCACGCGCGCGCGGCCATAGTCCTCCTCCATGCCAAAGGTCTTGGGGCACACGTTGTTGCAGTTGCGGCAGCCGATGCAGCTGCGCGCGCGGGCGCGGGTGCGTGCGCGAGCGGGCGGGCGGGCGGGCATGAGGGATAGTGTTTGGTTGGGTGATAGTGTTTGGGTGAGGCAACAAGGGAGGGGTCGCGAGAGGGAGGGAGGGCAGGCATCAGGAATACCGGCACGCAGATATAGCAGCAGCAGCAGCAGCAGCAGCAGCAGCAACGGCCCTCTTGCCGTACTGGACGTTTGTTGCCCCCACTCCATTTCAACTAACGGCACACATGCAAGCCGCTCCTGACGCTGCGACAGCTAGCCTGTTCACCCACCGCAAACGACCCGCCCACTCACGCCCCCCCACGCCCAGAACCCCCCCCCCCCCCAAGCCTGCTCATGCCCCCCCCCGTTTGCTTTGGTTTCTGGAATGAACTACTCCCCCCCCCCACACACACACGGCCCCCCCCCCCACACACACGCCCCCCCCCACACACACATACACACACGGCCCCCCCCCACACACGCACGCACCTGAACTCGTCCACAAACACGCGGTCTGCCGGGTAGCGGTCGTCCAGGAAGGGGTTGACGCTCTGCGCGGAAAAGCCCGCCAGCTCGTCGTACAGCGCGCGCTTGGTGGGGTCCGACAGCGTCTGCGTGCGTGCGTGTTAGAGATCACAAGGAGAAGACAAGCAAATCAAAGACGTGCGTGCGTGTATGTGTGTGTGTGTGTGCGTGTGGCGCACGTGACGCCCACACACGCAAAGGGCAGGAGCAGCAGCGGTGTCGGGGTCAGGCGCAGGAGGCGCAGTGATCAGGCGCAAGCCAAGGCTGAAGCATGCTTGCTGATGATGAGCGCTGCACTGGGTGTGACTGGAATACTGATGAGAGATTTCTGTAAATGCCTTCCTGCGTGCGAACCGCCACCTGGAATGGGACCCGTGAAGATGCGCAGGCGGCCCCGCAACCTTTTGTGAGGCGCCACCGCTATCACATTGCCCTCTTTTCACATCTACAAACGTGGAGCTTTTTAGCTATGTTAGTTGACCACTGAAAGAGAGCCACGGATGGCCTACCGTGAGGCACTGATCGCACCGGTGGAGGGGCACGGTGAATACCGTCCTTGCCATTTGTAGACCGGGCGGGAGCTCCTCACGGCCCCGCCCTTCCCCCTCCAAGCCAGCCAGCCCGCTGCCCTGCCCAATGAACCAATCACCTCGTACACCTCGTTCAGCATGGCGCAGAAGTCGGTTGCCTCGTCATCGCCCCGGCTGCGGTCGGGATGGCAGGTGCGCACCATTCGGTAGTAGGCGGCCTTGATCTCCTTGCCGTCAGCCAGCGGGCTCTGCGTGAGGTGGCCGCGCGTGTAGGTGGGAGGCGCGGCATAAATTGATAGGAATGCGGTGATATTTTGCAACGGGGGGGGGTAGGGAGGACGATGGAGGGAATCGGCCTGGCGGGGCTCGCGTGCGGGCGAGGCCAAGTGCCGCACGAGACACGCGCGCGGACTGCCGAGTGCCGGGTATTATCGTGGAAGACCTCCGACATTTTAGCCACCTCCTTCGACATCGTGTGTGCCCACGGTATTCATACACGCAGTCCCCAGGGCAAGCGACGCGACGATGGGCGGAGCGAGGGTTTGCGAGACCATCGACCAAGCTGCTCACCACGCCCAGCAGCGAGTAGAAGTCCTCCTCGGCCGCCTCCTCCACAGCTGCCGACTGACTTGCCGCAGCCGCGGTCATGAGCCGGCTCAGTCGCTCCGAATGCTGGCGCGTCGCTCGAGCAACAGACGGCAGGCCGACGCGACGCTGCGCGCCGGCGCTGCTAACGTGCTTGACAGTTGCATTCAGGCGGAGCATCTTGCACTCGACAGCTTAAAAGAATTGAGGCAAGGTAGTAGAAATTCTTCTCACGCTCTCTACTCTCTGCTTCAGCTCTCGAACCTGCCCGCAGCAGTAAGCGAGCAGGCAAGGCTCGTGGTCCTATGGTATCTCTGTCACGCTCAGGCGCGGGCGCTGACTTTTGAGGGAAGCGTGCATGCGCGTCATGAATAGCGCAGAATCCGGGCTTACAACTTTGCCATGCTATCTTGCATCAATTCACTCTGCTTCCTACGCATACATGTTGCATTCACGCACCCGGCTAGGCTACTTCCAGGCGACGCTGGACCCGCGGGGCGCGGGACCTGTGCCTTGCGTGCGCCCTTCCGAGTCTTGCGGCCTCTGGCAGGCCCCGCGCCCCGCGCCCTCCGCGCTTTTTCAAATCCTCCTCAAGTCGCCGTGTCCCGCGCGCCTGCCACGGAACGGATTCGCCAGGCAATACAAGCCTGCAGCTTGAGAAAGAGAGCTTGAGAAGAAATCCGGAAAGTTGCTGTCCCTTCGCACGCACACGTCTTTCATAGTTCTCTCCCTTGCGATCTCTAACACACACACTCACACGCTCGCCGATCGCTTACCCCGCCGAACCCAACCTGAACCCGCCACGCACACACACAGGCTGGATCATGCAGACGGCCAATCTTTCGAGCGTCTGGGGGCTTCTGTAGTAACTTTACAAACGGCACACTTGCGTTGCGTCCCGAGGCGTGGCGCTGCGCGCTCGGGCGCGAACATCGGTAGCGAGTTGTCTGTCATGGTGGGTTGCCCAGGGCCCCCCCATGTTGGGCCTGTAGGCCAGGACCAGGCTGTGCCGTTGGCACGCATGCAGTGAGGGGGCTGGCCCGTGTTGGGCCTTCGGCTTCAGGCCAGGACCAGACTGTGCCGCAGGCCCGCAAAGACGCCCAGTCACGTCCGCGCGGCGGAGGCGACCCTGCTTCGCGGCGTGTGAAATGGTAGTGGTGTTTTTGTTTGATGCGGATGACGGCGGACCACTGGCCTGTCCGCGCCGCGTTGTGGGGGGGGGGCACCACCGCCAAAAGACCTAAAAGCATTGCTTCTTGGACTTGCGACGCTGAAACTGTACGGTGTGACGGGTCATGCATCCGGGTGTTTGACTTGGTTTCGACACACTGTCCGAAGTGTCCGTAACACTGTGCGTGGAGTTGCCGGACTAAAGGACCTGAGAGTGGGCAGCAAAACCTGGCGGTGGTTTCCGGTCACAGGGTGGATCCCTCTGGCTTATGTCAGCCCGCCCAGGGCCCGTGTATGCCCCTTGCCCGCTCGCGAGCTCGGCGTGTCCGCTCTTGTAACCACGCAATCTAGTCCTCAGATGGCCCTTGTGTGCCTGCACGCTCGGGCCTGCTCGGGCTGTCCCCTCTGTAACACCGCAATCTAGTCCTCCGCTCTCTCTCCGCTTGCGAGACAAGGAGCTACGGCGACTGATTTGCTCCAGAACGCGGCCGCTCAGGGCACTGGGACAGCGTCGCACACCAAACGTGCCGCCCATCGCGAACTCGCCGCAGCATGCACCGCCTTTCTTGCCCTTCCTGACTGTATCCACATCACCTCCAGCCCTAAGCACATAGTATCCCCAGCATCCTCTTCCCCGCCTCCGGCTTCTCCGAAACACTCAACCCTCTCAGGCCTCCACCTCTCTACACCCCTCCACCCCCGATCAACCGAGCCCCTGCACACCAACCCCCACACCAATCCCCAAGCCTCCTCCTCCTTCTCCCCCTCCTCCTCCTCCTCCTCCTCCTCCTCAAACAATCTTCCACTTCATTTCGAACGCCTGCGTGATGCGCGCCAGGCAGTAGGCCGCGGACAGCGGGTACTCGCTGATGTTTAGCTCCTCGTCCACCCAGGGCGCCTCGATCTTGCCGTGCGCAAAGGCGCCCACCACGAACACGATGGGGCCGCTGTCCTCCAGGCCCGCCACGTACTCCTGCGCGGTGTGTGCGAGTGAGTGTGTTAAAGAACTATGAAAGACTTGTGCGAGTGAGTGTGTGAGTGTGTGCGAATGGCGGTGTCAGTGCAGTGGTGATGCTTGGATTGGGTTTGCTGCCCGCCTAGTGCCGCTGCCCCCCTCCCCTTGACGCCACTGACCCAGCACGCGTGCCGACACCCCGCATGGCACCTGCTGGCCCCCCTGCAGCACGGAACCAGCCGCCCGTGCCCTCCGCCGCCCATAACCACCCTCGCCCTCAGCCGCTCCACGCACCCACCCACCCACCCACCCACGCACCCACCCACCCACCCACCCACCCACCCACCCACCCACCCACCCACCCACTCTGCTGCGCACTCACGTGGATGGCCACGTGCTTCTCCGCCGCGAAGGAGAAGCCCACGCGCTTGCAGTTGAGCGGCAGGTGCTTGGTCACTGGGCCCTTAATCACCTGTGGATGGTGCGGAAGCACACCAGGCGAAGGCGCACGTGTGTTAAGAGTTCACAAGGAGAGAACAAACGAAAGACTTGTGCGTGCGAAGTGACAGGAACGCCAAGCAGGGAACGCGACGCAACGCATACGGTTGTGACCTGGAATTGCCTCGCAAAGCCGCAGCGCCGCCGGCTTACCATCCGGAAATCGCGCAACCCCCTCTACCTAACCTCGAGGGGGATTAACGTCCACACGCTCTCAAGGGTGCAACCCTACGCATGTGCTCTCACGGTACCATGAGATCCAGGGCACGCTTAAAGCCGAGTTCCTCGCTGCTAGTGCCTGGCCGCTAAGTCCAAACTCCTGCCCAATCCTCGGCCGCACGTGTGTGTGTTTAACGAAAACAAAACGTGTGTGTGTGTGCGCGCGCGCGCGGCGAGACACACAGCAGCGTGCTGCAGGCGCATTCCCTTTGTAGCTCCTGGCCTCACCCCGCATCCGTACGCCCCGCCTGCCCCGCGGTCCTCGCAGCCCCGTAACCCTCGCGACTCAGGCGCCCATCCCCGCCCCTTCCACATACCCCTTCCCCACCCACTTTCTCCTCCTCCGTCTCCCATCATAGCCCACGCTCTCCTCCTCGCGCTCATGCATTCGGTTTGGTTCAGCTCGGGCTGGTACTTACAACCACCCCATACCCACCCCAAACCCGCGCCTCCGTACCCACCCCGAACCCGCGCGTCCTCACCTTCATGAGCTTGTCTGGGCCGTTGGTGGCGCGGATGGACAGCTTCTGCAGCAGCTGTACCATGAGGCCGCTGAAGCGCTTGATGGTGCGCGGGATGCGCGTCTTGGGGTTGATGGAAAAGAGCACGTTCTTGTGCGTGCGCACATATACGGCCTGCGTGTGCGTGTGCGCGGGCCAGGGGGCAGGGGGCCAGGGGGCGGCGCCCGCGGCAGCAGAAGCAGCAGCAGCGGCGGCAGCAGCGGCAGCAGGTGTTTGAGCGGATAAAAGAGGGTGGAGGGAGAGCTGTGCTGCACACGCACGGCACGACGTGGAAGTGCGTCAAAGCTGTGTTTATGGTGGCAGGTGACGAAGCGGCGGCGGCGGCGGCGGTGCGTTGCCGACACAGACGCTGGCCGTAACGCAGGGTCAGGTTGTGTTGAGGCCGCACCGCAAGCTCGCTGCTATGCCCCCCGGCCACGGGCAGAACAGCAGCGTGCGTCCACTACTGCTTCCTGCTTTCAAGGGGGGGCCCTCTGCCCCGCCTCCCTCTCACCGCCTGGCACCGACTAACGCCTCTCACACAAAACAGCGCCGGCCCAGCAAGCGGACACGCAGGACATGCCCCCCCAGTTTGGGCTGGTAACCACAGCCCCCACCCCATCGCGCGTGCCTGGCCTCGCGGGCAACCCTACCGGCCGCGAGCTGACGCGAGCCCCCGGCGCCGTAACGCCCGCCTGCCGTCCAGGAACGCGGCAGAAGGCCAGCCCAAGGCCCCAGTCCCCTTCCCCCCCCGCCCCCGGCTCCAAGCACTGGTCCCACCAGTCGGCTTCAGCTGCCGAGGGCCCCGGACCCCGCCCGCCCCCCACGCCACGCCCCCTCGGCTCCCGCCGCTGCCCAAGCTCCGCCAGACCGCCATCCGCGCACGCACCTTGATTTTCCCGGCCTTATTAAGCGGGCTGTCAAGCACATTCAGCAGCGCCTGTGCCAGGCGTACAGGTATGCGTGCAGATCAGTAGGCAGGCAGGCATGGGGCTCTGTGTATATGGGCGCGGCTCCTACTGCTAGACAGGCAGGCAGGCAGGCAGGCAGGCAGGCAGGCAGGCAGACGCCGGCTGCATTTCGCTCGACCCCCCCCCCAGCCTCCTGCTGCCACATGCCGCCCCACAGGCATCTGCCTTCCAGAAGCAGCCTCTTGCTTGCTTGAAAACAATGCATTCAGTCCCTGGTGGAGCACCCTGGCGCTCGTTCAAGGCGCCGCGCCGGCGCCGGCTGCGCTAGCGGTGCCGCACGCACTCGCTCACAGGCCCCCCTTGACAACGGCGTCGGCGCACCTGGTGGCAAATGTCTGGGCGGTACAGCGCCGGGTCCTTTTTATGCTTTCGTAGGTATGTCGCGTGGTCGTCGCAGTTTAGCAGCTGGTAGGTCTGCGAGGGCGAAAGGCTGTCGGGACTCCGCCGCCGACGGTTCAGCCATCCTTGCGTTCGCGCACCTTGCCGACTTGCGCAACCTCTAGTTGGGCATCATCGAGAATGAAAATCACGCCCTGGCCCACAGCGCGCGCGGCAGCCTCCTCCTCGTCAATACTCGGGGGCTGCAACCCTCCAGCGACCATTTCTTTCAACGCTGAACGAATGCACCGTTATTTATAGTGTTAAAGATATAAATTAGTATTACAAAATTGAGATTGTGTGCAAAGAGGGAGGTTGGTTAGGTCTTGCGCTTCTCAGGTGGCGTGTACAGGTAAGGTACGTAGAGCCATCAGATGAATAGCGTGGGCGTTGGGCGAGATTTGGGGCTAGAATGTCGCGGGGGGTCATCGCCGGGGCGGGGTAAACTGGGGCGTGTCCGCATGGGCCCCGCAGCGAGGGTTTCGGGCTCAAGGCCGAGCCAATGCTTGCGGCATGTCCGTTCTGGCACTTACATCACGCGACATCATCACAAACCAACAAACCAAAGCTGCCTAAACTCGTGCTTTTGCGTCAAACTCGCAACCTTCGCGCGACTGTCGAATAGAATTCAGCTCAAGGACGTTGCTACTCTACAATTTAGACTTTATATCTCTGTAAAATAGTCACAACATACGGAAGCCCTGAGGTTCACCGGGCCCCGCGCTAATGAGGACGCGTCTTCCCTTTTAGTTTCTGCATGATGCGTTGTTAGGATCCGACAGTCTCGCATAGCACAAAAATGGCGGACCCTGGGGGCCAAGCGGCCCCAGCTCCCCAGCCTGCGGAAGAGCCGGTCACCGGAGGGCTACAGGAGTCTGTGGAGGTCACAGCTTCTGGGAAAGTGGACTCCTACAATCGCGAGTACAACCAATTTCTGGTGCGAGTAAAAGCAACGGGCCCAACAACGGGCACCGCGAAGTTTTGGGGCAGGTGGATGGCGCCCTTCGGGTCCTAACGTGATGCTGGTGCGCTGTCGCGCGCGCAGGTGTGCGGCAGCCTCTTTGAGTGCCCCGCGAAGTACCTGCCCATCAAGCCCATTGGGAAGGGCGCGTATGGCGTTGTCTGGTGAGACTGCAGCGCCGTGCCGCAGCTGGGTGGGGTTGCGGAAGCCTGGGGTTTGTGCGCGTGTCACCTTCGGTAACTGGTTACCAGCGCCGCGCCTTCCCGTGGCCGTGTACGGCCTTTCAGTCCACCTCCTCCCCATACACCACCACACCCACCCCACCGGTGCTCCAACCTCCTCCCTCGCACGCCGCTGGCCACAGCTCGGCAAAGAACCTGGACAACCAGGAGAAGGTGGCCATCAAAAAGATCGCGAACGCGTTTGACAACGTCATCGACGCGAAGCGAACGCTGCGCGAGATCAAGTTGCTGCGGCACTTGCAGCACGAAAACATCGTGCAGATCAAGGACATAATCCCGCCCACCAATCGGGACGCGTTCAAGGACTTGTACGTGGTGTACGAGCTGATGGACACGGTGGGTGGTGGCTTGGGTGGGTGGTGGCTTGGGTGGGCGGGTGGCTTGGGTGGGCGGGTGGCTGCGCGAGCCCAATCTTGTGGCGGTAGCGTTGCACGGGCCGCGGTCTCCGTCCTTGTTGCTTCTGCCACGACGTGTGTGCGTACCATGCAAGCGTGTGTGCGAGCGTGTGAACGCAGCGGAGAGGCAAGGCACGCGCCTCGCTGCGGGGCCGCTGGCGCCGCCAGTTTGCATGCGTGCCAATGCACGTGCGTGCACTGCGCGTCCTATCATCAGCCCGTCCATGCATGCGCCATGCACGTGCAGGACCTGCACCAGATCATCCGGTCGCCGCAGGCCCTGTCCAACGACCACAGCCAGTACTTTTTGTACCAGGTCCGTACACGTACCCCCTGGTGGCACCCGTAACCCCAAAGTGTGGAAGGGTGCTGGTGGTGGTGGGGTCGTGGGTGTGTGGGTTGCGGGGCTGCGGGGCTGAGGGTTGGGAGGTTGGGAAATGGGGGCTTGCCGGCGAGCTGACAGCAGCACAGTGTGGTGTGGCAGCCCGGCGTCGTGATGGTGCAGAACCACCCCGTACCCCTTCGCACACTTAAAATTGTAACCCCCACCCCGCCTTCTCCTCCACCTAATTCTAATGCGTGTGACCCCACCCCGTGCCGCCTGCCGCGCCCGTGCTGCTGCTCCCGTCCCTCCCTCTGCCTCCTCCTCCTCCTCATTCTCTTCCTCCTGCTGCTGCTGCTGCTTCTGCCGCGGCCGCACGTACACGTGCATACGCACACACACACACACACACACACACTTTCCCTTGTGCTTTCCTAACACGCACACACGCACGCACAGCTGTTGAGAGGGCTCAAGTACATCCACAGCGCCAACATCCTGCACCGCGACCTCAAGCCCAGCAACCTGCTGGTCAACGCCAACTGCGACCTCAAGATCTGCGACTTTGGCCTCGCGCGGACCAGGTGGGCGGTGGCGGTGGGGGTGTGTGGCGGTGGGGGTCACTGGTAAACAGTGGCGGTGGGGGTGTGGCGGTGGGCTGTAGCGGTGGCGATTTGTTGATGGGTGGGGTGGGGTGGGGTGGGTAGGCAGTAGGCATCACCAGCTGTGGCGCAGAGCGCGGCGCCAGCCCGCAGCTGCTGCCACGTTCAGGGCACGCAGCGCAGTCACACCCAGAGGCGCTGCACGCGGCCACAAGACGGATCCGGGGCCTGGTTTCGCAGATGCGACCCGTTCACTCCCACCTCGACCAGACCTCCCGTGTACCTTGTCCCTCCCTCCTCCTTCCTCCTTCCTCCTCTTCCACCCGCCTACGTCCGCCCACCCGCCCACCCTTTCGCACCTACACCCGCCCCGCTGCACCCGCCCTCACCCTCACACCGACATCCACACCCGCGCTCACCCGCACCCCGTGCCCGCACCCTACACCCAACCCATGCCCACAGCACCAGCAACGAGAAGGAGTTCATGACCGAGTACGTGGTGACGCGCTGGTACCGCGCGCCCGAGCTGCTGCTGTCCTGCAGCGGCTACACCACCGCCATCGACGTGTGGTGGGTGCAGGGGCAATGGGCGGGGCGTGGGCGGGCGGGTGGGTGGGTAGTTTATTCCGGAAACCAAAGCAACCATTGCAACCGGTGGGGCGATGGAGGAGGGGGGCTGCAGGGTTGCTGAGGGGTGAACGCTGCATGGTCCCACCTCCGCATGCGCCCACCTCCACGCCACTTCCACCTACTGCCGCTCCTGCCGCGGCCGCTGATCCTCCTGCCGGTACTGCCGGTACTGCTGCTGCCTCTGATCCTCCTGCCGGTACTGCCTCTGATCCTCCTGCCGGTACTGCCGCTGCCGCTGCCTCTGATCCTCCTGCCGCTGCCACTGCCGCTGCCGCTGCCCCCAGGTCGGTGGGCTGCATCTTCGCGGAGCTGCTGGGCCGCAAGCCGCTGTTCCCGGGCAAGGACTACGTGCACCAGCTGTCGCTCATCACCAAGGTAGCCAGGCAGCCTCCTCACTGTAGTGTCAGTTCATCGGGAGTGCCGTGTGCTTGGGGTTGGCGGGGGCGGGGGTGGGGTAGTTCATTCCAGGAACCAAAGCGACCATGGGGGGGGGAGCCTAGGCGGCGTGTGCTGTTGTGTGAGGGGAGGGCTGTGCTGACCAGCCTGCGGCCGAACACCCAAGTCCAAGGCAAAAGTGCAAAAGGACGGGACTGGCACCTCCGCACAGGTTGCTCCTGGCATCCTCCTCGCCCTTCTCCCCGCCCCCCGCGTGCCTCGTGCCCCCTGCGAACGCCTCCCTCCCTGCTGCCTCCCCTGCTGCCTCTCCCCCTACTGCCTACCCACGCTTTCCCCCCTACCTAACCCCCTACCTCCCCCCTGCCTCCCCCCTACCTACCTACCCCTTACCTCTCTTCCCCTACCCACCTGCACCACCTCCCGCCTCCCATGGCACCCCCACCACCCAGGTGATCGGCTCCCCCAGCGAGGAGGAGCTGGGCTTCATCACCAGCGAGAAGGCCAAGCGCTACATCCGGTCGCTGCCGCGCTCGGAGCGCGTGGACTTTGGGCAGCTGTGGCCGCACGTCACCAAGCCGGTGAGGAGGGCGGAGGGTTTTGGCATCCTTGCACCGCCATATCACGCGTGGGGCGATCGCGACCCATCGCCTCTCCCCCCACGGTTTAGTTTGGGCTGGTATTTACAAGCCCCCTGCAACCCCCCCCCCTTCTCGTAAATCTACTGCGTGTAACCCCTCCCTTGTTCCTCCGCTGCCCCCCGCCCCACCTGCACAACGCCATGCTACACGCCACCACACGCCACGCCATACACCACGCTACACGCACGCCACGCCACACACCACGCTACACACACGACACGCCACGCCATACACGCCACACACGCCACGCCATACACGCCACGCCACATGCACACACAGGCGCTGGACCTGATCGACAAGATGCTGGTGTTCGACCCCACCAAGCGCATCACCGTGGAGCAGGCGCTGGAGCACCCCTACCTGGCCTCGCTGCACGACCTGGCCGACGAGCCGGTGTGCCCCACGCCCTTCACCTTTGACTTTGACAGCGAGCACCTCACGCCGGTGGGTGGCTGGCTGGGTAGCTCGTTCCAGGAACCAAAGCGACCATTGCATCTTGCAACCCCATTGGGGCTCTAGGCAGGAAGGGAGGTCCGAGACCGGCAGGGGCCGGGCGGAGGGGCGAGGGGTAGGGAGGCTTGGTAGGCAGAGAGGCGGGGGATGGGTGGTGGCGAGCGGGACGCTTGCTGTGCAGCAGCTACTCGCTTGCCCAGCCACGTGCGGGCACGGCGTGCCTGTCCTTACCCGTCCCCCCGCCCCTTCTTCCCTCCTCTCCCCCATGTGCGTGTGCGGCATGGCCGTGGCCGTGGCCGTGGGCGTGTCGGTCGGTCGGGCGCAGGACGTGGTGCGGGAAGTCATTCTGCAGGTAGGGGCTGGGGAGGGGGGATTGTATACCGGTATACCAGCGCATTTCATACCGAGAAGGGGGAGGGGACGGGCGGCGCGGGGCGGGGCGCCGGCAGGGGCATAACAAGGGAGCTGGTGCACCCGGCGCACACGTCTGCGTTTCCCCTGTCCCGTGTTTTTTAATAACACACGTGATTAGGATGGCGCGGCCCTTGAGCCCGTCCGCACTTTACACGCTAGTGTTGGCTGACCCGCTGTTTCCATGCTGGTTGCCGTGCGTTTCGCAAACTGCTTCAGGACATGGCGGAGCTCCACACCTGACGGGCGCAGCAGCACGCACACCCGGCCGCCGCGGTGCGCGCGTGACGGTCTCGGCGGGCTGCTTGCGTTGGGTCGCGCAAAGACGAGCAGCTCCGGATCCATCGTGTGCGGGCGTCGGGGGCAGGGCGCGAGTCGGCGGGTTGCCGGCGCGGCTGCTGCGCATGCGCCACTCGCGTCACGACTGGGCAAATAAGAGGGGCAGGGCAGCAAGACAATGGGTAGGGGTGGTCAAGGGCGCAGAGCGCCGCCGCGGCCATGACTAGCAAGGGGGAACACATGTGTGCCGTACGTGTACCGGTACACGAAGCGAAGCGACATCGATGTCACGGACTGGCTCGGGCGCCGGCGTCGAGCGGACGCGTTCAGCGTGACCAGGCTGTGTCAAGTTTTGTACATGGGCATGTGCTTGTTGTTTTGCGGTGGATGCAACAATGCGAGCACGCTTCGTATATTAGTGTATATGATGCAGCGGGAACACGGCGGTTCGGCGGCTGCTCAGCCCAGCCAGGTTATGGCGGGATGTCAGGCTGTTCAAAGCGCTGTGCTGGCTCGTGAACTGCGTCGGCAGTTCGCCAGTTCCCTCCTGTAATGATCTGGCCTATTGAGTGTGCTGCTTCTCGGTCTGGAAAGGGTGGGACGAGGCTGGGGACGAGGTCTATGCAGAGGGAGGGTATGTATGGACCGGGAGGGAATTGGAGTGGGCCGGGATTCGTGGCATGCACTGGATGTTGCGATGTTGCGATGTCGCGATCAACTCTCAGTAATCGCTCTCTATAAAGTATAAAGAAAGGGTGGGAAGAGGTCGTGGACCTCGTGGGAAGTGGGCCGGTGTTCCTAGCATGCGCATGCTCGCTCGGGATGTTGGCTGTGAAGTCGCGGTCAATTTTCAGTAACCGCTCTGTGAAAATTTTACTGTCCTTTAAAAACCCACAATGCTATTTGATAGCGCTTGCATATTAAAGTTGATAGCAAAACCCAGGTTGGCCGAAAGGCCGCTCCACGCGAAATTGCTTGCGATTGTAATCGCTGCAGTAAATGGATTTGTCACAGACTCGATTATGCGCGACACCAGCGCGACTTTTGGCGCCTGTGCAACGCGGCCTTTCGATTGCACTTGCTCGGCGCTCGCGAAACACGCTATACAGAATTCGTGCGCGGTTTTGACCCAGGGTCGGTCAAGTTGTCCATCTTGTCTATACATAGGGCAGCATAACCATTGGACGTGGGGCGGCAGCGGGTTGTGATGGCCGGCCAAGGGTTGCCTGCTGAGGCCCCGCTCCCTTCTCGCCGTGTTTTAGCTATTGGACTGGAGGTGGTGGCTGATTTCTGGGGACGGTTGCAGGCGTTTGCTAGCTTGGGCGTGCGCCCTAGTGGCTGGGATGCTGTCCCCTCCGGGCACGTGTTCCTGTCGCGGGGGGCTGGCGACCGCATTGACGTGGTGTTGCCGTATGACGCTGCTTCTCCGCCCCCTTCTCCTTGAGGGGCGTGCGGCGTGCAGCTGGCTTCGGGCCTACTGTGCTGGCTTGACGGTGTGCTGCCTTGACGGTTACGACTTGGTCTTCGCGTAGCGGTGCCTTATGAGCCGCGTGTCTTGTGATGCTGTGTCTGGTGTGGCTCTGGCGGGCGTTTAGCTTAGCTTCGACACGCCTACGCAGCTGTGAGTCGGGTGGGCAGCCAAGCAGGGTGGCGGTTGGCCACCTGTGCCCGAGGCAGTGTTCACACTGTCCCCTTCTTGTAACCAGCACTCATAACCATTCCTGTAATTCCGCAACCATAAATAATACATACGCCTCTAGGGCTTCAACCCTAGCCTCCGAGCCTTGGCTCGTGAGGGGGCTCGACTGACATTTCTGTTTCGTCGACTTTGGCGTGTTATGCAAACTTTTTGTAGCTCGATACGAGCTCTCTGACTGCTAGGAATGCCGATTTAGGCGCCGACGGGCGCTCAGCGCCACCCAAGACCTCGAAGTTCCATGGCGGCTGGTCCGCGGCTCCCGCGGCCGGCCGGGCGGGTTCTTCCTTGTTGCTGCTGTTGAGGCGCTTGTGTGTGCAGGTTGCTGGCGGCTCTCGTAGCCGTCTGTGGCCGGGCGCAAGCCTCGATGGACAACTCGCTGTCGGCATGGCGCTCCACTGAGGATGCTCGACAGCCTTCTTTCCAGCCGGTGCCAGACTGCCGTTAAAAGCCTGGCGAGGAGGCGCAGCGCCAGAATGCTGCACGCCGGGTTGCCGTGTTGGTGGATGCAACGTGTCGGTAGCGAGTTGTCTATCCTGGTGGGTTGTTCGGGGCGCTGCCCTGTGTTGGGCCTGTAGGCCGGGACCAGACTGTGCCGTTGGCACGATTGATGTGAGGGCGCTGCCCCGTGTTGGGCCTTAGGGCCAGGACTAGACTGTGCCGCAGGCACGCAAAGACGCCCAGTCACGTCCGCGCGGCGGGGGCGACCCTGCTTCGCGGCGTGCGAAATGAGTGGTGTTTCTGTTTGATGCGGATGACGGCGGACCAATGGCCTGTCCGCGCCGTGTTGTGCGGGGGCACCACCACCAAAAGACCTACAACTGAAGCATTGCTTCTTTGGACTTGGCAATGAGGAAGCTGTGCGGTGTGGCTGTGACGGGTCATGCATCCGGGTGTCTGACTTGGTTTCGACACACTGTGCGTGGAGTTGCCGGACTGAGGACTTGAAAGTGGGCAGCAAAACCTGGCGGTGGTTTCCGGTCGCAGGGTGGATCCCTCTGGCTTATGTCAGCCCAGGGCCCGAGTATGCCCCTTGCTCGCTTGCGAGCTCGGCGTGTCCTTTCCTGTAAACACGCAATCATAACCATTCCTCCTCGCCTGCCTGCAGCGGCTTGGTGTGGGGGCTGGCTTCCTGACGTGGGTGTCGCGCTTGTTGACGGACACGCGCGGAGCGGCACTGGTCAACGGGCGCGTGTCGGGGTGGGTGCCGCTGGCCGCAGGGGTGCGGCAGGGGTGCCCCCTGGCCCCACTGCTCTACCTGGCGGTTGCGCAGGCCCTGTTGTCGTGGCTGCGGCACCGGGGGCATGGTGTGCTGGCTGATTTGGCGTCGGTGCTGGCGTCGCAATATGCGGATGATTGCGCGCCGCTGTTGGCTGGGCTGCAGGCGGTGCCCGGCTTCCTGGCAGATATGGACGTGTTTCGTCGTGCGTCTGGGCAGCGGTTGAACATGAGTAAAGTTGAACTGTTGGTGGTTGGGTCGGGGAATGGTCAGGGAGGCACGGTCGCGGGACCGGCGCTGCCGCCCGGCCTGCAAGTGGTACAGGCCGCCAAGTCCCTTGGGGTCCGGTTTGGCGACTGGAGCACTCCCGTGCCGCCTGTGGCTTTTGATGGGGTTTTGAGTGTGCTTGGTAACGTAGCGCGCATGCCCGTGTCCATGTTTGGGCGTGCGGCCGCGGTGTCGGCGTATGCCTTGGGCAAAGTGTTGTATCATCTGGAGTTTGCGGGGTTTCCTAAGCCTAAACGCTTGGTTGAGGACTTGCTGAAGCGTGTGGCGGCGGTGGTGGACCGGCGCATGTCGCCTGCGCAGTATGACGCCCGGGCCACCAAGCGCCTGCCCGGTATGTCCTTGGAGGTTCTGCAGCTGCCGCCGGCGTGTGGGGGTGCGGGGCTCCTGCCCCTGGCGGCTCATGTGCAGGCGCGGCACGCGGGCTTGGCAGTTCGGTGTGTGTTGGGGGCGTGTGAGCTGCTGCCGTTTGTGCCGCCGTGGACCGCTGTCGTGGCGGCGTGGCTGCGCCAGCGGCACGCGGGTGCTACTGTGCTTTGTTTGCTCTGTGGGGGTGACGGTACGCGTGTGCTTGATACTCCGGTGACTCCCGCCTCCCCGCCATTCAAGCGTGTGCTGAAGGCAGTCTCCAAGTTGCCTGCTGTTACCTTGGTGGCGCCCCTGGCACCGGGGCCCTGGGTGTACAATGTACCTCTGTGGGGTAACCCGGCGCTGCGTGATGGGGCTAGGACTCTTGATGCGGCATTCCCTGATTTGCTGGCACTCCCCAACTTGCGGTGCGTTGGGGAGCTGGTGGCCATTGATGGCGCGTTGCAAGAAGTGCGAGATGCTTATGAGCGTGGTGCTTACGGCACCCGTGTACATGCCGAGTGCGAGAAACTTTACTTGACGGGTGTGTGGCGCAAGGTGCTCCAGTGGGGGCCCCGCCGGCCGCTACCGGTCCCGCTTAAGGGGCCGCCGTCGGCCCAGGCCGCGGCCGCACGTGTCGCCGCCGCCATGGCCCTCCTGCCGGAGGGCTGGGCGGCAGCGGCGCGGGCGGCGCGGGCGCCCCGCAGCGGTCGGGTTACGGCGCCGGACCAAGCTGCGTCCGTGCGGGAGCTGGCCAGGGGGTTGGGGTGGGCCCAGGCCGGCGGCCCGCCCCTCCTGGTGCTGGAGTATACGGTGAAAGCTGGTACACTCATGCAACTCGCGGCGCCCCTGGCGCAGCTACGTGCCAAACATCGTACGTATGTGGCTGCTGCTTTCGACCCCGATGTGACTGACTCTGACTGTGTGCTGGCTGCGGGTGCGTTTGCTGCTGTGCTGTTACGGTTGTGGAACCTTAAGTGGGAGAATCGGCACAAAGAGGCCTTGTGGCGTGTCGCTGCCGATGCGTGTTGGGCGTTCCCCATGCGGGCCCGCGAACGTGCCGGCGGTGTCGTCCACGTGTGCCAGGCATGTGGCGCGGATATGACGTTTGGGGATCGGCGGCATTATTACTGGGACTGTGTGGTCGCCCGTGGCCTGCGTGAGTCCATGGGTATGGCGATGGGGGCGCTTCCCGAAGACTCGCTAGGCGTGTTTACTCGGGCTGCCTTGTGGCTGGTGCGGCCGCCGCCGGGTCTGGCGCCGCCGGTCTGGGATGTGGTGTGTCTGGCTGCGTTGTCCGCTATGGACATGGGGCGGCAGCGGGTTGTGATGGCCGGCCAAGGGTTGCCTGCTGAGGCCCCGCTCCCTTCTCGCCGTGTTTTAGCTATTGGACTGGAGGTGGTGGCTGATTTCTGGGGACGGTTGCAGGCGTTTGCTAGCTTGGGCGTGCGCCCTAGTGGCTGGGATGCTGTCCCCTCCGGGCACGTGTTCCTGTCGCGGGGGGCTGGCGACCGCATTGACGTGGTGTTGCCGTATGACGCTGCTTCTCCGCCCCCTTCTCCTTGAGGGGCGTGCGGCGTGCAGCTGGCCTCGGGCCTACTGTGCTGGCTTGACGGTGTGCTGCCTTGACGTTTCCGACTTGGTCTTCGCGTAGCGGTGCCTTATGAGCCGCGTGTCTTGTGATGCTGTGTCTGGTGTGGCTCTGGCGGGCGTTTAGCTTAGCTTCGACACGCCTACGCAGCTGTGAGTCGGGTGGGCAGCCAAGCAGGGTGGCGGTTGGCCACCTGTGCCCGAGGCAGTGTTCACACTGTCCCCTTCTTGTAACCAGCACTCATAACCAATGCAAACTGTTCAAGACGATGGCGTCGGCACTGTGGAGGTGTGACGCTCTGGGGGCACGCCAAGTCCGCGCCAGAAGCCGCAGTGTTCGTGGCTGTGGGAGGCTGACAGGATGGAGCCCACCCCTGCGGTCGGTATAACGGCCGCAAAGGCTCCGCGCTGCGTGCACGGATGTCAGTACCATTCCTGGGATGGTGCGTGCCTGGACGATTGTGGGCAGTCACAACTTTCACCGCTTTAGGACAGGTCGCTTCTTCAGGACATAAACATTTGCAACTTCATTAAGGTTACATGGTCCCACTCGCGAAAGGGTTCGAGTGACTGCAGGATTCGTTTAGGACAATCTGCGCCCAAAACAAACCTTTCTTTCTTTATAGGCTCAGTTATCTAATAGGCTTTATGAGAACTGCTTCTTCGTGACCCAGCGACATCCTTTCGGGCATTGGCAGCCTGTATTCCTGGGCCTGCGACTGGTGGGAGAGCTCGAGCAACTGCAAATTACCGTTTCCGAGCCGGAATGCGGGAACCCAGCGTGTAAAGGTGGGCTCCGGTGGGCTGAACAAATAACAGCTATTAGACCGACGTGAAGGGCGAAAACCAATTGTAAACGGCATGAACCATATCTTAGTATTAGCTTGTCCTGGACAGTCTCCTGGTGGACTTACTACTTTGCCTTTTGCATCAGCCTGCGTCTTGCCTTGTGCAAACGGTTTCGTGGCTCGCGTCGGATAAGCTGGTTATGTAATGAAAGTGACAAACAGCGCACGGCAGTAGGTTAACTGCGAGGCAGGGCACATGAACACCTTGCCCCGCACGCTCCTGTCGTCGCTGCGATTTACTAGTGCTAGCGGCGCTGTTTTGGTCGCGACAGCCCCACATGGATTGGCAGGGAGACCGTGCGTGTCCTGCCGGGCACAGTCCTGACTCCTCTGGTGAACCCCGGTGAACCTTGACAGGGCCCCGCCAGCTGGACACGGAGCCTAAGCGCACAACTCCCGACCTCTAGCTGCAGCTGTAGCAGCGGCAGCTGAGGTAGGAGTGGCAATCTGCACGTGAGGGCTTGCGCCGCAAGCCTGGCGGCAAGGGCGGCGCGGCTGCGGCCGTCACGGTGTGACCCGCTGGCGGGCCGGCGTTGGTGGCAGCTAGGGGCCGCGCGCAGGGCGCCCCTCCCGGCCTGACCGGGCGCTGCCACGACGGCCAGCGATGCCCCTGCGTCTAAAGCGGGACAAGGACAAAGACAAAGACAAGCAGAAGGACAAGCAGCCCGCGAGCAGCACCTCGCCGGGCTCATCAGGGACAGCGCCGGGCAGCTCCAACCAGGTAGCGGCATCGGATGCGCCCGCGGCCACGGCGGCGGCGGCAGCGGCCGCCGCCGCAGGCGGCACGCAAACCGGCCAGCAGCAGCAGCAGCACCAGTTGCTGAGTACCATTGACAGCATAGGCACCGCCAGCCCCAGTGAGGGCTCCAGGTCGATAGGCCTGGCACGTCCGCCCGGAATCGCGTCGCCCTTTGATGCCGCCTCTGCCGTGGCTGCAAAGCACGTGGCCCCGGCTGCCACGGCGGCAGCGGGGCCGCTGCCGGCGTCAGGGGAGGGTGTCAGTGGCGGCGGCGGCAGCGGCAGCGGCGGCACGCTGCCAGGCAAGCCTGCCAAGACCCGGCTGTTTGGCCGCGTTTCCACCAGCCACGGCGCGCCCGCAGGCGGTGGCGGCGACGTTCGTAGCGGCGGCGGTCTGGCGCGGATCGTGCGGCTGCTCTCCCACAACAAGTCGACGTCCTCCGCTGCGGCTGTCGCAGCGAATGCCAATGCGAATGCCGCCGCGGTGAACGCAGCAGCGGCGGGTGGCGGGCACGGCGCCGCAGCCGCCGCCGGTTCCGGGGCGGTAGCGACAGTGGCGGGGGGCGCCGCTGGCGCCGCGTTGCTGGCGTCGCCGACCGCCGCGGCGGCAGGGCCGGGCTGGTCGCCGGGCGGTGGGGACGCGGCGAGCAGGACGGGCTCTGTAGCTGGACCGTCGTCGGGGCCCCCGCTGTCGCCGTCGCACGCGGCGCAGCCCCCCGGCGGCAGCAACTCCGGCAGGTGTGTACGGTGTGCAAGGGAGTGGGATCCCTCCATGCGGTCCTGGTTGCGCCGTGGCCTGTCATGCGACCGCGGTCGGGTGGGGTGGGGTGGGGTGGGGTGCTATGGCATGTCCGTGCGCTTACGCAATCAGCGTACCGTGCTGCCGTGTTTCAGTTTCCCTGGCTTTGAGCGCGCCGCCTGCAACCCTTTGCTGCACCGCACTGCACTGGACACCCGGGGTGGCCGCACTGCTGCTGCTGCTGCTGCTGCAGGCGTTGGGCGGGCCTGCTGCGCATGACGCGCGACGACGGCGCCCCTGGCGGCGCCAACGGCGGCGGCGGAGGCCCCTCCGGCTCCGCCTCGCATCCGCACGACCATCTGCTACTGACCGGCGGCACCGTCGGCACAGGCGCCACCAGCGGCGGCACCGGCGGCGCCGCCGCCGGCATGACCACCATGATCACCACGGACGCCGCCGGCAGCACTGCCAGCGGCGCCGGCGGCGCCGCGTCTGGCAGCACGTCCGCTGCCGCGGCGGCGGCGGCGGCGAGCGCGCTGCTGACGTCGAGCCAGGGCTATGGGCCGGCGGGGCTGCACGGCGGCGGCCTGCGGCCGTCGGTGCTCAGCCCGCACGCGGGCGGCGGCGGCGTGGGCGTGTCGCGGCAGCACTCGCAGGGCCAGCAGGCGATGGGGCTGGCGTCGACGGAGGGCGGCGGCGGCGGCGGTACTCTGCTGGAGTCGCCCCACAGCAGCGCGGACGCGCTGGAGCGGCTGAACCGCTTCCGGAAGGCCTCCGGCCGCAACATGCGCCCCAGCCTGGAGCGCTCGGCGCAGCACAACCTGGTGCAGAAGCAGGGCGGTGGCGCGGGAGGGGGGCAGCACCGCGACACGGCCAGCAGCATCTTGCTGACCAGCACCATGGAGAGCGGGTGAGGGCGCGTAGCGCGAGGGAGGGAGGGAGGGAGGGAGCGTGGTGGTGAAGGGAGCCAGGATGTGTGCTTAAGCAGCGACAGAGTGATTGAACGCGCGTGAGGGCTTCCGTGATTGGGTGTGGTGTGGTGATTGCGTATTGGCGACTCACGGTGGGGTGCACGGAATGGCGTGGGGGGCGGTGGCAGGGTGTTGGGCAGCACACACCCAGCAGCGCCGCCGCCCCTGTTGCGCCTTCATTGAGCCTTGCCCGTGGTGCAACCGGGCGGCCTCTAAAGCTCCGCTGAATGGCATGCGCACCTTGATGATGGCACTATGGTACGTACTGTAGAGCCATGCTCGGCGGAGCAACGCAACACAACACTAACATCCCACACACCGGGGCCACCGCGCCCCGTGCCGCTCCCCGCAGGCGTCCGCGCGACTCGTTTGAGAGCGACTGGGACGTCATGGGCGCAGACGGCGACAACAACGCCCTGTCCGCCGCCGGCGTCAGCACGTCGCTGTACACCGGCGGCGGCCTGGGCGGCGGCGGCCCGGACGGCAACAGCGGCATCAACAAGGCGCTGCTGGCGGCGGTGGGCACGCTGGGTGCCGTGTCCAACGGCGATAGCGGCGATGCGTTTGGCGGCGGCGGCGGCGGCGGCGGGGGCCGCAACGCCGCGGGCAAGGCGCGGCGGCAGGGTGAGTGTGGGGCGCGGCTGTGTGGGTCTGACGTGCAAGGTGAGGGGAGCTGGTACCGGGGTTGGGTGTGAGGCGTGTGGTTTCAGGTTGGGGGGCGCGGGCCGATGATGGGGATGACGTGCCAGCCAAAGAGCCTCGGTCGAGGCCGTTGTCACCGCAGCCCCGCTCGCAGCGTTTGCGTTTTGGGGTTGCAATGGTCGCTTTGGTTTCTGGAATGAACTACACCCCCCCCCAGGAAAGGCATCAGGCACCCGCAAACATTCGCGGCACAAACGCACCAGTAAACGCTTCACAACTTACCAAACTATACATTACGGGCTGAGCGAGCGCACACGCGCTGAAAATCTAACTCTACTTCGTTTTAAGCCATGTTTAGCAACGAATAGACCGTCACGCGGCGCACCCCGCGCCGACCTACGCTGGATTGGTGACCACCGGCGGTCATCGGTACGCACTCAACCTCGCCTGCTGCCTACCTGCTCCACTTCGCTACATGCCCTTGCACCCCCACGCCCATTCCCCGACCTGCAGGCTGGCGCTCGCACCAGCAGCAACAGCAGTCAGGATCGGGTGCAGGCGGCGGCGGCGGCGGTCGCGGCGGCGGCGGCGCAGGCGCTGGCGGGGTGGTGACCAGCCGCACGGCTGGCGGAAACTCCACTTCCACGTCGGGCACCGGCGCCGGCGGCGGGGGCACCGAAGCGGGCGCAGCGGCGCGAAGCGGCGGCGGCGGCGGCGGCGGTGGCGGCGGCGGTGGCATGCGCGGCCCCGGCGCCGCCCTGTCTGGCGGCACTGGCACCGGCACCACCTCCTCCGGCACTGTGCCGTTGGACCTGTCGTTTAATCCCGACCGACAGATGGCGGCCGGCGGGCGGCGGCTGGCGCCGGTGCGGCGGGAGCGGAGCGACCGCGACCGCTTCCATCGCCGCCGTGGCAGTGACAACGCCGGCGGCGGCGGCGACAGCGAGGAGGAAGGTGATGACGGCTTCGCGGATGCTGACGACGACGACGACGCGGACCGCCGACGCAGCGATGACCCCGCTGCGCCGCCATCGCGCCGACGCAGCCGCGACACGGCGGGCGGCGGCGGCGGCGCTGGCAGGGCCGGCGGCGCGGGCAAGTCCGGCGGCGGCGCGCCCAGCCCTGAGGACCTGCTGGCGGCGCAGATGATTGCGCTTCAGAACCGCATCAACGCACTGACTGATGAGGACCTGCTGAACCCGTCCGCCAAACTGGGGTTTGTCAGCTCGGCGGCGGCGCCGCCGCCTCCGCCGCCGCCGGCGCCGCCGGCTACGGCGCAGCTGACGCTGCTGCAGTCGTACGTGCAGCCCGCCGCCGCCATGGGCAACGTGGGTGAGATGCCGTACCTGCCCGGGAGCGGCGCGTCGGAGGGGCTGGGCGGCGGCGGCACCGGCGGGCTGCCGCATTCGGTGTTCAGCCACCAGCTGCCCTTGATCCAGGGCCCCCACGGACCCCACCAGCCCCATCACCACCCGCTACACCCGCACCACGTCTCGCCGCACCAGCAGCAATACCAGCAACAACAGCAGCAACAGCAGCAGCAGCAACATCAACAGCAGCAGCAGCAGCAGTTTCAGCAGCAGGTGGCGGCGCTGCACCAGCAGCAGCAGATGCAGCAGCAGCATATGGCTGGTCTGTACGGCGGCATGGGGCACATGCAGCAGCAACAGCATTCGCAGTACGGGGCGGGCTCATCGCCGCAGATCGCCGGCGGCATGATGCTTGGCGGCGGTGGATCCGGAATCCTGCCGTACGGGCCCGTGGGGCAGTACGGCGGCATGGGTGGCGGCGGCCACATGCAGATGTCATCAGCCGCGACGGCGCCGCTGCCGCCGCCAATGCACCTGTCGCCAGTGCCAGCAGGGTACGGCGGCGGCGGCGGCGGCAGCCTGCTGCCGCCTGCAATGGGCTCCATGGGGGGCGGTGCCGGCGGCGGCGGCGGCGGTGCGCCTGGCGGCGGCGGCGGTGGCGGCGGCGGCGGCGGCATGGGCGCGCTGGACGCTCTATCCGCCTTCCTCGGCAGCCCGCCGTCCCGGGCGGCCAGCATGTACGACGGCGGCACGGGCCTGCTGCTCAACACGGGCGGCGGCGCCGCCACGGCCGGCCCGGGCTCGCAGGCGTCCGCCGTGGCGGCGGCGCTGCGGCACGGCTCGCCCTCGCAGGCCTCCGCCAACGGCACCTTTGCGCGCACCAGCGGCGCGCCGCCGTCAGTCATGCGGTCCATGCAGTCCATCAACGAGGACAGCGGCTACCCGGCGTACGGCATGGGCGGCGGCGGCATGGGCGGCGGCGCCGGGGTTGCCGTGGGAGGCGGCGGGGGCGGAGGCGGCGTCCCGTCCGTGGTTGGGGTGAGCAACCTGGGGGTTGGCGGCTCCAGCCACCGCCTGGCGCTGAGCAACACCCGCAGCGGCGTGCCGCTGTCCGAGGAGCCCACCGGCCCCAGCGGACTGTTGCTGGGCAGGGACGACGGCTCGCTGCGCCCCAGCAGCTCCCGCGGCGGCGACGCCGCCACTGCCGGCGCCGGCGGCGCCGGCAGCACCCCCGGCGGGCTGCAGCCGGGGCAGCTGTTCTCCACCGACGGCAGTAGCTATGGCGACAAGTCCGGGCCCACAGGCGGCGCCGCGCAGCGGGGGCTGTCCAGCACAGTTGGCGGCGGCGGCGGCGGCGGCGGCGCTGGCGGCGGCGGCGGCAGCAGCAACGGCCGGACGGGCGGCTCCGCCGACGCGCCGTCGCCGGGCTCTCCGCGCGCGCCGCCGCTGCCGCCCATCACGGCGGTGGCGGCGCCGGCGCGCCCCGCCGGCGGCAAGTTCACGCTGGCGGCGGCGCTGAGCCGCTTCCAAGAGGAGCTGCAGCAGAGCATCGTGCCGCCGCCGGCGGGCGCCGCCGCCGCCGGCACGACCGGCAGTGCGGCCACGGCCTCCGCCGCCGCCTTCAGCACGGCGCCGGGGCTGGCCCTGACGGGCACCAGCTCCGTCAGCAGCGCCAGCCGCACGCTGGTCGGCGGCGCCGCCGCCAGCGCCTCCGGCGGCGCCTGGGTGCACAATGCAGGCGGCGGCGGCGGCGGCGGCGCACCAGGTACACAAGGCGGCGCCGGCGGCGCATCCGCCGCGGCCGGCAGGGGTGCCGGCGGCGCCAGCACGGCGGCTGGCACCGTGGGCCCGCGGAGCGAGCTCGGCAGCGACCGGGGATCGGTCCGTGCGGAGCAGGGTAGCAGCAACGGAGGCGGCGGGGGCACCGGCGGCACGGGCGGGGGTGGAGGTGGAGGCGGTGGCGGGGGAGGCACGGGCGGCTCGCGCCGCGTGCTGAATGCGAACACGGCGTCGCCTGCGGCGGCCGCGCATAGCCACCAGCAACAGCAGCAACAGCAGCAGCAGTTCTTCCAACAAATGCAAATGCAACAACACCAATACCATATGCAAATGCAGCAGCAGCAACAACAGCAGCAGCAATTGCAAATGCAGATGCAGATGCAGATGCTTCCGGAGAACCCCGAATCCGTGATGCAGCAGCTGATGAACAGCAACACCCACCTGATGCAGCCGGCCACGTTCCCGCCCTCGGCCGGCGGTGCCGGTGAGTGTCGGCTTGTGAGCCAGGCTTGGACATGGGCGTGTGTGTGTGTGTGTGTGTGTTTTAGAGATCACAAGGGAGAGAACAGCAGACATAGTATGTGTGTGTGTGCGTGCGTGCGTGCGTGCGTGCGTGCGTGCGTGCGTGCGTGCGTGCGTGCGTGCGTGCGTGCGTGTGTGTGTGTGTGTGTGTGTGTGTGTGTGTGTGTGAGTGAGAGAGAGAGAGAGGCCAGAGCCTCGCGCGCCAGTGATGGGGCTTGCACTGGGAACGCACTGGGAGATCGGCGTGTCTTCAGAGGGTGGCTGCTGTTGTTGAACTGCGTATCATTGTTGGAGCGTCTCTGAGCTGAACTACCTGATGCCCGCTTGTGATCGTTTACAGGAATGACAATGCAGCAGGTTGCGCACGGCGGCGCGGCACACCAGCACATGCAGCATATGCAGCACATGCAGCACATGCAACACATGCAGTACGTGCACCAAATGCACCAGGTGCAGCACATGCAGCAGCAGATGCAGCTGCAGCAAATGCAGCAGCAGGCTGGCGGGGGCGGCGGCGGCCTCATGGCCACGGGCAGCACGCGCGGCACGCGCCCCAGCGGTGACATCGGCGGCGCCGGATCTCGGCGGTACAGTACGGACTACCTGTACGACGAGTTCTTCAGTAACGCGCCCATCCAGTACGACATGTACGGTAACGCCTCGCTGCCACAGATGGCGGGCGCTGGCGCCGCCGCCGCCGCCGCTGCTGCCGGAGGCGGCGGCCTGGTCGGGCCTGGCGGCATGGCGCCAGCCGGCGGCGCGGCGTCCTCGGGCATGCTTGAGAGCAGCGACATCTCCAGCACAACGGCGGCGGCGGCGCAGATAGCGACATACAACCGCAGCGGCTCGGTCGCCGCCGTGGCAGGCGTGGGGCCGGGCCCGCCGCCGGTGCACAGCCGCAGCGTGCGGCGCAACGTTTCTACCGAGTCCCTGCGCATCCAGGCCGTGACGGCGGCGCAGCGCTCCATGGAGGGCCGCGCCGCCGCCGCAGCTGGCAGCGGTGGCGGCGGCGGCGGCATGGTACCGTCGCCCTTCAACACCGGCGCGCGCCTGCCGTCAGGCCTGCTCCCCGGCGGCGGCGGCAGCGGCGAAGCTGCCGGCGGCGGTGGCAGCTCCAGCCGCCTGGTTGCGGGCTTCCCCGCCGCCGCAGGGAGCCAGGCCTCGCCGTACGCCGGCGGCGGCAGCGGCGGGTTCGCAAACCTCTACTCGCCGTCCACGACGCCAAGCAGCCCGCTGGACGGCGGCGCCATGCCCCTGGGCGAGCCGACGTTGGGGCATGCCATGCCGGAGGCCGCCGCCAGCGCTGCGGCGGCGGCGGCAGCTGGCGCCGCTGCTGGCGCCGCTGCCGGCGGCGGGCCGCCCGCCGCCGTCCTCGCCACAGCCTCCACCACACCATCGTCACTGGGCCACATATCGGGCGTGTCCAGCACCAACGCCACGCGCGGCACCGGCCGCGTCGGCGTCGGCGTCGGCGGCGGCGGCACCCCCGGCGGCGCCGCCACGCCCGGCAGCGGCCCCGCCGCCACGAGCTCGCCTTCGCCCAACCCCAGCACGCTCAGCAGCAGCAATGGCGCCACGCCCCCGACCGAGGAGATTGCGCTGCCCACCGCCGCCGCTGGCATCGGGCCCGGTGGTGGCGGCGGCGGCGCCGACCGCAACGCCGCCAGCCGCCTCTTCCTCGAAACCTCCTCCGTCAGCGGCCCGGGCGGCGGCACCACGCCGAGCGGGGGCGCCGGCTCCATCGCCGCCGGCCTGTCCTCGCCTGGCTCCGCCATTCTCGGCGGCGGCGGTGGCGGAGCCGCCGCCGCCGGTGGGGGCGCCGACCGCGCCGCCGCCGCCGGCCTGGACATTAACCTGGGCGGCGGCGGCCCCGGCCGCGGCACCAGCACCGATGCCGTTCTGGCCGGCTTCATGGAGTCCGTGCTGCGGAGCGGCGCCGCCGCCGCGCTGCTGGACGACATGGACCGCGTCAGCAGCGGCACCGCCACCACGGAGCTCGACACCGGCGCCGCCGGCGCGCTGGCGGCGGCGGCGCACGGCCTTGCGATCCTGGCCCCGGCGGCGTCGGGGCCGCAGGCGGGCCGGCCGGGCTCGGCGGGCACCGGCGCCGGCAGCGTCGTGGGGCGGCCGTCCACGGCGGCGTCCATGGCCACGTCAGCGGCGGCGGCGGCGGCGCGTGGCGGCGCCGGTGGCGGCGGCGGTGGAGCCGCCGCGGCCGCTCAGGCACAGCAGCAGCAGCAGCAGCAGCAGCAGCAGCAGCAGCAGCAGCAGCAGCAGCAGCAGGCGGCTGTGGCGGCGGCGGCTGCAGCCACAGCTGCGGCTGGCGCCAATGTGCTGCTGGGGAGCAAGCGCTCGTTGGAAGCGCTGATGGCGTTCTGCGACGAGTCGGGGCAGCCGCTGCTGCCCATGCTACAGCCGGCGGAGGCGGCGCAGCTGCAGCAGATGCTGCTGCAGCAGCAGCAGCAGCAGCAGCAGCAGCAGCGCGCGTCGGCGCCAGCTGGCAGCGGTGTGCCCGGGCTGGCGGCGACCGGGGCGTCCACGCCCGGCCTCCACGCGCCTGGCTCATCGCAGCAGTCGCCGCTGACGCAGCACCTGCAGCAGCAGCAGCAGCAGCACCAGCAGCAGCAGCAGCTGGGAGCCGGCGGAGGTGCCAGCGGCGGTCACGTCAGCCCGCTGGGCCAGCAGCACCACCAGCAGCCGCTCACGCTGCAGCAGCAGCTGCAGCACCTGCAGCTGCAGCAGCAGCTGGCTCGGGTACAGGGGCACGGCGGGCCGCAACTGTCCCCGCAGCAGCAGCAGCAGCAGCAGCAGCACCTCCACCCCAATCACCTGCACCACCAGCTCCAGCAGCAGCAGCAGCAGCAGCAGTTCCCACACACAGGCGGTCTCGGCGGCTCCGGCGGGCTCGGCGGCGGCGGTGCCGGCGTCAGCGGCTGGGACAGCCTGCTATCCTCCCAGAACAGCATCAACGTCCCCAGTGCCGCCGCGCTTCTCTACCAGCTTAGCCAACAGCAGCAGCAGCAGCAGCTTCTGCACCAACAACAGCGCGGCGACGGCTCACAGCACAGCACGCAGCAGCACCTGAACGCTTCACACCTACACCCGCGCGACTCGCACTCGCACGCGCAGCAGCTACAGCAGCTGGGGCTGGGCGGGGCCGGGCTCGGCACGGGGCCCGGCACGGGCACGGGCATGGGATCCGGATCCATGGGCAACATGGCGCCGCTGCAGGCGCTGGGGCTGGCCATGGGGGTGCCACGTGCGCAGTACGGCACGGGCGAGGTACTGCTGCTGGCAGCGGGCGGCTTAGTCATCGTCTTCAACCTCGTCATCATCATTTACGTCCTCATCACCATGCAGCTGCTGCTGGAACGCGGGGCCGGCGGCGCCGGCGGCGCGGGCCCGGAGCTGTAGCCTCCGCAGCGCTCCGTAACTGCAGTGTGTGTTGGTGCTCTCCTTGGTTGGGGATGGTTTCCGGGATGGCGGGTGGGCGGCTGCTGCGCGTTGTGGCTGTGTGGGGCGCACCGGCTGTCGCCGAGGCCTCCCAGGGTATCAGCGTGGGCGCAGCAGCAGGCATGACCACCTCGTGTCCTGGCTGCTCATTGCTACTGACGTTGTGCGAACAGCACCGAGGTGCCTTGGCACCGAGGGGTGGGTGTGTTAAAACTTATTAGTGCTGCTCCTGAATAGGCGCTGTTCAGTGAGACCGAGCGAGGCTCCAAGGAGCTTGTGTTATGTCGGTCTGGACATCATTGGGACTTCTGAGCAAGAGGAGGCAGGAGGAGGAGGAGGAGGAGGAGGAGGGCACGACCGCAGGCATACCACCTCATTACTCATGTGCCATCAGCGAGCGAAGGTTGGGCGATAGTTTGGTGCCGCCATCACTACTTCATGTTGGTGATGATGCGGCGGTCGGCAGGGCGCTTGGGGGCCTCTGTTGTCAACGCATGCGGGGCGGGGGCATGAACTGCTGCCGAGGGCATGACATACGAAGGGTGCTTGGCGTTGCTGCCGAGCTCATGACATACGAAGGGTGCTTGACGTGGCAGGCAGCAGCCAGGCTTGGGACTGGCTGTCGGTCTGTTCCAAGGTCTGTGCAGGCGCGGAGGGGCCTGGGGGCCGTCACGTTGGTGTGGCAGGAGTTCGAGTGGCCAGCAGTGCGCACCCTACTTCACTGCGATAACGCATTGCTGTTTGCGTACGCTTGTTTACTTATATTAGCTCGTCGCGGTCATAGTAGCCATGGTCTGCTTGAGCTTTCACGGAAATGAACATATGGACTGCGGGCACAACGTACGGTACGTGTCAGCGGTTGGCCTCAATCTCACGGGGAGTGCCCTGCAGGTGCAAGGCTGCAAGCGCCCTCGAAATGCAGCATGATCTTGCGATGTCCTAAGCTTCTGGAGCTGCTGTAGTTTAGGTGCAAGGTTTAGGCACGGTGCTGTTCTCAATGTCGTCAACAATGATATTGCAATCAGCAATCAGCGCTGCGCAAGGGCGGGTTAGAAGGGACGACATAAATGTGGTGGTGGAGGTTGTGGTCTCCCGGAGTTCATAATGGCGTACGGAGGGGGATGGGCAGGATATTGCCTCGATTGCTCTGGCGGCGTCCTAAGCATTTCTTGGGTGGGGGCTTATGGATTGGTCCGCGCCATTGCGCAAAGCCTTTTGTAAGATGTCAGCACGGGGCATGTGTAGTCCTCAAGTCGCTAGCTCAAGAGGGCGGGGCTTGAGGAAAGGCCGGCGGCGTTGACACACCCGGCGTGAGCGCTTTTATGCTGCTGGCCGCACGGGATGACGCATTGACGTCGCATAATGGCGTTGCGTTGGCTCCGCTTCCATGGCGCATTGACCTTAAACTCCGGCCTGCATGCGTCACCTTTCTGCAGCCTTAAGGTAGATTACAGCGCGAATAATTACCGGCCGGCTGTGAGTTAGGTCACACGTACGTTTGGCGCCCGCGTTATACGGGCTTCAGTGCATTTTGTTTGTTTCACGCCAGGCAGGTGTGCTTGCTCCAGCGAGCTGGGGTTTCGACATCGTTCTTTTCAGGACTAGGCAACCCCGGGCAGCGTTGAACGACCTGCTGCTCGCATAGCGAAACTTAAATTGCGGTATTGAGCTCCTCTTGCGATGGACGCGCAAAGCAGTGTCCGCATCCGGCCGCTGCGACCGGATGACGTGCCTGTTATTCTCCAGCTTTGGCTCGACGGCTGGGACCAAACATTCGCAATCTGGGGCCCCATGGCATGGTGAGTGCGTAGAGGCTGCGCGGTCGAGCTTAAGGCCAGCCGTGGGTGGAGCGGGGGAAGGAAACGCACCGCCCAGACGGGTTTCAGTCCTGGGCCCCGTCGGAGTAGCGCCCGCGCCACCAGCCGTATCAGCCCTGCCGAGCCCGCCCTCCCCCCCATGCCTCATTGAGCCGCTCCTTCGCGCCCCCTTGCGCACCCCGCGCCCCGCAGGCGCCGGTTCGCCCGTTACGCATGCGCCCTCGCCGCCGCCTCGCTGCTGCTCACCGCCGGCGCCTACGCAGCACTGCGCGACCCAGCCACGCTGCAGGCCGCGGCGGCGGCGACAGCCGCCGCCACCGCGGCCTCCGCAGCCACTGCCTCTTCCTCCGCCTCCTCCACCTTGCTTGGAGCCGCGCTCACTAGCTACCTGCAGCCCCTGCTGACGGGGCTGCAGCTGGTGGCGACCGACGCGGCGGGTGTGCTGCCGCGCTGGGCGCTGGCGGCCGCCGCGCTGCTGGGGCTGCTGCTGCCGGCTGTCATGACCGCAATGCCGCGGCAGCTGCAGGTGAGCGCGTGCGTGCGTGATGGAGGGAGTGACAGCAGCCTTTGAGCCTTAGCATCCGGGCGGCGCAGTCCCGTCGCTCGCGACGTAGCTGCAATGCACGTACGTACGTACGTGCGTGCGTACGTAGCATTGCGGCTCCTTCCGCACAGCGGCATGCATTGCAGTGCATGTGCGTTGCAATCTTATGCAGCTAGCATCCGCACCATCACCATCGCCTTGGCCAACAGCGCCACTGGCAACTGCAATGATTGCTTAAAGGAATTCGTAACGCTCGCTCATACGTCGCTCGGCGCGATGTGATCGGTGCGCAGGTGCGGCTGATGCGGCCGCTCATGATGAGGGGCGTGTGGAGCTACTGCCCCGATATGAAGGTGGGGCGGGGCGGGGTGGGGCGGGGCGAGCGTGTGCGGTGGTGGGGTGCTGTGCGGGGCGGGCCGGTGAGGACGAGCGTTAGGGGGGAGTGAGGCGAGGGCCTGGGCATGGGCTTACCATACCTTTCTTGGGATCAAGCACGGTACAGCTCACGTTGCGGTTTCACATGTTAGGGGCGTCCGCGGAATGGGCGCAATTGGGCGCTGTTGGCAACAAGCGCACCGGTCCCACGGGCGGAAGCCCAGCGAGCTCACGCCCCCGTACGCCCCACGTGCACTGTGCCGTGTACGGCCGCCGCCACGCGCCACCCTGACCTGCCGTACACTCATCAATCGCACGTACGACACAGGACATGTACGGGCACTGGTCCAGGCCGGAGGAGGGCCGCGAGTATTATGTGGCTGTGGGGCTGCGGGAGCTGTCGCCTGCGGGCCCTGCTGACAGCAGCAGCAGCAGCAGCAGCAGCAGCAGCGCTAGCGGCGACCAGGGCGAGCCGGCGGCGGCTGTCGGGAAGAGGTGGGCGGAGGAGGGGGAGGTGGTGCTGGGCGGTGTGGCGATCAAGGCCGGCGCCGGGTTGCGGCCGCTGCCGCCGCCGGCGGCGGACTGTGCGGAGCAGACCGCTGTTGGGCGGATGCTGCCGGCGGCTGCGAGCGCGGCGGGCGTGAGCGGCGATGACAAGGAGGCAGAGCAGGAGGAGGAGCAGCAGGGCCGGCTTCGGCAGAGGAAGCCGCCGCCGGCGCCTGCTGCGGCCGTGGCGACGGCGGCAGCGGCCAGCAAGTCCCCCCACAGCAGCAGCGCAACCGCGACGGCTAAGGCTTCGAAAGATGGTGGTGGAGGTGCCCACGGCACTGGCGCTGGTGCCGACGCGGAGCTGCCCACCGGCTTTTGTGCCGGCGAGTCAGGATACCACGACAACCCTGGGTGAGTGCGTGGGTGTTTGCTTATGCGCCGGTGTGCCTGCTAGGACTGCGCCTGCCTACCTAGCTTCCTAGGCAGTTGGCGCGTGCAGGCCAACTGGGCTTGGGCCGACGCATGAGGTTACGCCAGGTAGTCGCATGCCGCATTCATGCCGATGTCCGTGCGCTGCCACGTACGTGCTCTTCAGCATGGCTGTTGACCAAAACCAACCACCTATCTGGTGCGTGTACTCCTGATGATGACCGACCCCCAGGCCGTGCGACATACTAGTGTTCCGCATGGTCGTGGATCCGACCGTACGGCGGCGCGGCGTGGGGCGGCGGCTAATGGTGCACGTGATGGGGCGGGCGGCGGCGGTTGGTGGTGCACGTGTGCTGCTGGCCACCGGAAACCCGGAGGCGGTGCGGTTTTACGAGGCGTGCGGCTTCTCGAAGGATGGGCTCAAGCAGCCACATGGCAACCTGCTGGGGCGTGCCGTGGCGGCGCCGGCGCATGTGGTGCCCGGCACAAGAGAGGAGGCGGCGAAGGTGAAGATGGGCGGGGACGAGGAAGGTGTGGGTCAGCAGCAGCAGCAGCAGCAGACGGTGAGCAAGGCCGCGTAGTAGTTGAGCTGGTCGGGGTCGGGTTGGCAACATGGAGCTCGCATGCATGCATGGTCAGCCAGCAGCATTGCGCACCAGTAGCACCAGCGGCGCGGTGACGGGCTGACTGCTGGGCGTGCGCTGACCTGCCCTGTTGATTGGCGGTTCGCATTGCAATGGCCGTACGCAAACAAGGACACACCGTGCACGGATGGCCCGCAACTGGCGGCCAGGCAGGTTTCGGCGGTGCCATGAGTGCGGTGTTGGCAAAGCGCGCGGTGCCATGAGTGGCATGCATGTGTGGAAATTGGGTGACTCTGCCGTGCTCTGGGCAAGGGCTTGTACGGCTGCTATGCAGACTAACTTGTTTCCACGCGTCGAACCTTGCAATGCACCGTGGCACAATGAAGCCGCGCGGGACCATGTAAGGAATAGTCATGCGTGGCCGGAGCCCAGATGTCTTGGCCGTGCGGGCGTGCACGCACGCACCTGTGCTACACCCGCCGCAGGTAGGTAGGTCTCCTTGCACGTCAAAACCGCTGCTACAAAATGCATTCGGGGGCTTCGGGCGGCTGCACGCACGCTGGTTGCTGTGCCGCCTGCTCTGCCCAGGCGATGCTGCCCCTGCGCGTCCTGTCAATCAGCTGCTGCCAGGCAAGCCATTGCGCCTGTCTGTGTCACACTGCTGTGTGCCCGTCCCCCGCGGCGATGCCAGTGTGCGTTCGCAGTGTGCCAAAGGAGGAGGCCCGGCGGCGCTAGCTGCCATGGAAGGCTCTGTTGGCCCAGGACGTATCGGGTGGTGGTCAGGTTGGATGCGACCCCACGTCCCTTGCAGGTACACAAGACGGCATTTCGCGGAAGTGCTGTGGGCCACCAAAGCAAGGCCTCCGTCGGAGGGTGATAGCGAAGCGCATGGTGGTGAGAGACAGGCGCATCTTGTGGGGCAAGTCTTGTGGGCGCAAGTCGCACCTACCGTGTTAGGGAGGCCGGTACGCATGGGCGTGAGGGCACTCGGGGTATGCCGACGCTGCAGGGTATCGAGTTCGACAAGGGCGAAGAATGCGATGTCGATGTTTGCGGTTTGGGTTACCGCCACGTTAGCCGCAACCCTCCGCACGGCCTCCCAAAAAACCTTGGCGTTACTCCATGACGGGTACCAAAACCCCTGATCGAGGCAAGCAGGAGCCGGGCCGCGGGGCGCCGTCAAGGGCGTCTGTGATGCTGGGAGTGCTGCTGGGGCCGCGGACGGGAGCCGCTTGCGGCATGACGGCGCTGGCGGCGGCGGCGGCGGCTGGTCGCTGGCGGCGGAAGGCCCGAGTAGCAAGTAAGTTGTGAGCCCCGGATGGCAGTGCGCAGCGTGTGAATGCGGGTGTCGCGTTACGTTGAATTCCATTGATTGGGGCTGTGTCGGGGGCAGTGTCAGGGGCTGTGTCATGGGTCCGAGTCATGACGCGGCGCAGCTGCTGCCCCGTGTTCCCAGGGTTCGTGCTCGGGTGAGCCGCCGCCGCTTGAGTTCGTGCCACCTCCGCCTCCACCGCCACCTCCACCTCACGTCCTCCTCCGCGTCCCGGCACCCGCCGGCTTCAGGTTGCATTCGTCCAGTCTCACCCGCGCCCGTCTCACCCGCGCTTTTCTGAAACAGGCTGGAAACGCCCTTGCGCCTGCGAGAAACGCCTGGTCTCCGCCGCTGCTATGCTTAGGCAGCCCTTTTTTTGCGTCAGGAGAGGGCGGGGGCGGGGAGCACACGTCTGGGACGGACCAACCCGGCCGTGAGTTCCCGGGCGCTTAGCGCAGGTGAGTCGGAGCTGACGCGGCCGATCGAGAACTGTTTAATTTTGGAGCAGTCTGGTGACGTTCTGCTCGCTGCTGCCCGCACCGCGTTTCGTGGCATGTTAACGGAGAGGCGAAGGAGTTAAGGACCGCCGCGCCGGGGTGGTGCGGTCGGGGCGAGGCGAAGGGTTTCCGGCCGGGATGGGGCCCCGCCGGCCAGTCGGCCACGAGATCCCTAGTAGTCCGCCCGCGCCATTTCTCCGCCTCCCTCAAAACGCTTGTACTTACCGTGCCAGACAAAGAATGAAAGTGCATCATCCACGTCTCGCATGCCTGTGAACGGCCCACAGCCTGCTGGCTCCTCTGTATTCAGGGCTTCAACTCGCGGGCGGCTGCGCCAGGCGCAGCGACGGCCGTCGCTGCTGCTGAAGCAGCAGCAGCAGCAGTAGCCGCACTAGCGCGCGGGCGAACAGGCCCGCAAAGGCGAGAGGTGAGCGCGCGGTGTAAACGGTCGGGGCGGGGTTGTTGGAGCGCGTTCCCAAAGTCGCTTTCGCAGGTCGCGCGCTCGAGGCAGGGTTTCTTGCAGCGCGTCGCTGCATTTGAGCGAAGCGCGTTCAAGCTGGGCTGCGGCGGGGCGGGGCGGGGCTGGCGCGCGCGTGTGTGTAGTAGTTGGGGCGCCGAGTCGGTCGCAGCGACGGCGGGCCAGAGTCGAAACTTTCTCCCTGCCCGCGGTTTTCGCGGCGCACTCGAGCTGCAGCTGCGCCAACCCATGCTGCACGTGATAGCGTGCGATGCAGTGACCGCTTGTGTGCGCTAGGGTTTTGCGCGCTTCCCAAAGCGGTTAGGGCTTGTGCCGCCGCGACCCACCGGAGGACGGAAGCAACCCGAAAACGAAATTTCGTACTGCCGGACCGAATCCCCGGATCCATTTCTTCTGCTTGTAAGCTCACGTTGTAAGCTCCTGCTGCATTCCTTTTGTTCTGCCCCCTGAACCGCGCAGGAGGAATAGCTGCGGCCTGGCGATACGGCGCGGTGCGTGGCCGACAAACGGCGCTGCTGCAGTGGCGCGGGCGCTGCGCTGAACAGAGCGCTCCCGACATCTTGTATCCATCACATCTTTGAGCTTAGCAGGCAAGCTATCTAGCTAGCTAGTCCGTCATGGCAACACGCACGTACAGCCACCAGCTGGATGCTGCAGCCCTCGGCGACGGCGGCGCCGGCGTAGCTGGCAGCGGCGGCGGCGGCGGCGGCGGCGGCAGTGCCTGCTTCGGCCCCGGCGGCGGCCGGTACAACAGCGGCTGCCTTGCGGCGCTGGCAGACGCCTTTCTTAACGGCGGCGGTTGCGGCGGTGGCGACGCGGGAGGCGCAGGAGACGGCGGCGGCGGTTGGGCGCTGGGCAGCAACACCCACCGCCTGTACAGCACCGGTTCGTTCGACCTCCGCACCCTGGACCCGCACATGCTCAACCACGGCAGCTGTGCCGCCAGCGGCGGTGCCGGCGCCGGCGGCGGCGGCGGCGCCATCGCTGCTCCAAGCCCCTTCGGCGGCCCCTCCGCGCCCTGCTACCTTCACCCGTCGCCCCTGCCGGCTTGCTCTCACCAGGCTGCGCCGTCATCAGCCGTGGGCGGCTGCATCGTCCGGCCTGTGACGGCGCCAGCGGGTGATGGCGGCGACGGTGGCGGCACCGTTGACAGTGCCGCCGACGCCGCAGGTGAGGACGACAGTGACGGCGAGCTGCGCTTTGACGCTGTGGGTGGTGGCGGCGGCGGCGCCGCCGCTGTCGGCGAGGACGGCGGGTGTGCTTCGTACCTAAGCTGCCGGCACCGGCCGTCCGCCGCCGCAGCGGCGACCCTTGCCTCGGCCGCCGCGGGCTACGCGCCCCGCGGCCGCAGCAGTAGCGGCGGAGGCGGCGGTGGCAGTGGTGACGCTAGCGGCGACTCGGTGCTTGAGGACCGCAGCGGCAGCAGACAGCAGCAGCAGCCGCCGTGGCGGCGTCCGCCACCTGACAGCCCTTTTGCAGCAGCAGCAGCAGCAGTTGCTGCCAAAAGCGTCGACTTACATGCTGGCGAGCATGTCATCAGCACCGGTAACGGCAATGGTGGCGGCAACGGCAAAGGTGACGCCAACGGTGGTGGCAACGGCAACGGTGGCGGCGCCCCGCCCGGCGGCGCCGCCGGCGCCGGCAGCGCCGACACGCTCAAGTGCGGCGAGACGCTAACTTCTGAAGAAGAGAGCTGCGGTGGTGCCGCCGATGGTAGCCACGGAGGCGACGCCTACAACGACAAGCCGTTGCCCACAACCGGCGTCTACACCGCTTCGTCCCCGCCGCCCCCGGCTCCTCCCCACGCCCTCCCGGCCCGCCCGCGCACCGCGCCCCCGCGCCCCACGCCCGACCCGCCGATGCATCAGCGCGTGGCGCCGTCACCGCCACCTCCACCGGCGGCCCCGGCCCCGTACCCGCATCCACATCCACATGCCGCCGCCGGTGTTGCTCCTCATGCTCCCGCCGCGCCACCGCCTCCGCCGCCGCCGCCAGGCTACTACTCCTACTATCCCGGTACCGCGCCGCCGCCGCCGCCGCCGCCGCCGCCGCCGCCGCGCCAGCTGTACGGCCAGCCGCCCCCGCCGCCGCCGATGACGACTGCGCCCACCGGCCCGCCGCCGCTGCCCTACGGCGCACCGCCGCCACAGCCGCCGCATGGCCAGCCGCCGCCGCCACCCCCCGTGTGCGGTAGCTACGACAGCACCCCGCCGCCGCCGCAGCAAACGTACGGTGCTTACCTGCCGCCGTGGCCGCCGTCGCCATCTCCTCCTGTTGTGTGCCGGCGCAGCAGCAGCAGCGGTGGCGGCAGCGCTGGCGATCATGTTCCTGCCATTGCCGGCGGCGGACCGCCGCCGCCGCCGTACCCGCCGCCGGAGCTGCACAATCACCACCAGCAGCAGCAGCAGCAGCAGTACCCGCATATACCGCCACCGCAGCCGTACCAGCACTATCCCATGGGCCCGCCGCCGCCGTACGGTTACAGCTACGGTTACCCCGCACGGTATACGCACGGCCACTACCACGCCATGCCGCCGCCGCCGTACGCGCCGCCGCCGCCGCCGTATGCGCCGCCGCCGCCGCCGCCGCTGAATCACCAGCATCATGGCAACATGATGCCGCCGCCGCCGCCATCAGCGCATGGCTACCACAACCAGCCGCCGCCCCCGCCGCCGCCGTACTATCCGCTGCCACCGCCGTACACCTACGGCGAGTATCGCCCGGCTGGTGTGCCTGCCGGCGGCGTCAATGGCAGCGGCTACAGCTGCTACCCCTACAACAACAACAACAACAGCAGCAACAACGACAATGGCAGCAGCGGTGCACCTGGCGCCTGCCCGTCCTGCGCCCACTGCGGCGCGGGCGGCGGCGGCTGCCCCTGCCACGTCGAGCGGCGTGAGTCAGCCGGGTCAACCGTCACCGGCGGCGGCGGTGGTAGCGGCGGCGTCAACCGCCGGTCTGACGGCGGCGGCGGCGGCGGCGATGTGCCGCAGGCGCAGCTGCCGCCTCCTGGGTCTGTGCCGCTTCCGCCGTGCGGCTCCGTGCCACTGCCGCCGTGTGGCTCCCTGCCGCCACCGCCACCGCCCCAGACGCCCCTGCGCGTGGCCCCGTCCGTGTCCACTGAGCTGAGCGTCGGCGTGACTGTGCCCCGGCAGCAGCAGCAGCAGCAGCAGCCACCACCGCAGCAGCAACAACAACAGCCACAGCATCCGCAGCTGCAGGCGCCGCCGACGACGTCCTTCGGCTCCGCTGTCGACGCTGCGCATGGGGCGGCATGGGGCGCCGCGCCATCAGCAGCAGGCGGCGGGTCGGCGCCCGCCCCACCGCCGGCAGTCGCGTCACGCCCGCCGGGCGGGCGGTCGCCGACATCCAGCTACAGCGCCCCTCAGCCGCCGGCGCAGCCGCCATACCAGCAGCACCAGCACCAGCACCAGCAGCACCAGCAGCATCTGATGCCACAAAGCTACAGCGGCAATGCCGCTGGCCCCTACAGCAGTGCCGGCGGCGCGCCTGCCGCTGCACCATCGCCACAGCAGCACCCGCAGACGTACCCGCACGCCCCGGCCGGCTCTGGCATGGCTGCTGCTGCCGCTACAGCTGCTACAGCTGCTACAGCAGCTACAGCCACGGCCGGTGCTGAAGCCGCGGCTGGCGCTTCAGCCGGCGGCTGCCGGCCGCGTCAGTCCAGCGCTCTGAGCGACTGCAGCATTGCGCTGCGCGAGCTGCTGTGCGGCGGCGGCGCCAACGGCGGCGCTGCTACTGCCGCTACAGCCGGCGCTGGCGGCGTCAGCGGCTACATGAGCCGCCGCGGCAGCGGCGCCGCCACGCCGGGCCTGATCCACCAGCTCACGGGTGGCGGCGGCAGTGAGGACGCGGAGGGCATGCGCGTCGCGATGGCGGCGCTGCTCAGCGGCGGCTCCGTCGGCGCGGCGGAGGAGGACGAGGCGACCGCCGCTGCTGACTGGCTGCAGCTCAGCTTCCCCTCTGCTGCTGGCGATGCTGGTGACGGCTGCGGCAGTGGCAGCGGCGGCGGCAACGAGTACGGATACGTCCACGCGCAGGAGCACATGGCTGTGGCGCACATGTACGGCAGGAGCACCGGCAGCAGCGGCGGCTGCAGGAGCCACATGGTGCCGTGCAGCGGCCCCTACGGCCCGTACAGCTCCTCCTCGTACGGCGCCCACCCGCCGCCGCCCCTGACGGCTGCAGCCGTGGCGCCGTACGGTGGCGGCAGTAGCAGCCAAGCATCGGCTGCTGCAACTGCTGCTGCTGCTGCTGCTGCTGCCGTCGCCGCACCGGCCGGCGCTGGCGTCATGTATCCGCTGCACGCGCTGTGCGGCGGTGACAGTACCGCCGCCGCCGCCGCCGTCACTGCCGGCGGCGGCTACGGCGGTCGCGGCGCCAGCGACGGGCCTGCTGCCTCTCTGCCCTGCTTCCCATCTGACGTCTGCCCCGACGGCAGCAGCGCTGCACCCACGGAGACAGCAGCATCGGCGGGCACCCAGCCTGCGCCGCCGCCGCCGCCGCATTTGGACGGCGGTGCCGTTGCAGGAACAGCCGCTGCTGGCGCAGTGGCGGCGGCGGCGGCCCCAGCGGTGCAGCTGATGGCGGCGCCCCCCGTGCCGCGCCGGCGCTCCGGCGGCGCGGCCGCCGCAAGTGGCACCCGACCCCAGGCCAAATCCCCTGCTGTTCATGCCGCGGCGGCAGGCGCACAATTGGAGATGGTGGCAGTGCCTTGTGTGCTGCAGCGACTGCCCGCGGCCCCCACCGCCATGCAGGGTCGCTCCCGCGCCCCCAAGCGCTCTGCGGCGGTGGCGGCCTTGAACCAAATCGCTGCTCATGCCCGCAGCAGCGGCCACAGCGCGGGCGGTGCTGCCAGCGGTGATGACGACGACTATTCCGCATCCGAGGCCGATGAAGAAGAGGAGGACGAGGATGAGGAGGCCGAAATGAAGATGGAGGAAGAAGAGGAGGCGCCGCCGCCGCCACGCCGCGGCCCGGGCGGCGCTAAGAAAGCACGCGGCGGCGCGCGGGCCGGCGGCGGCGGCGGCGACGCGGCTGGCGGCGGTCGCAAGCGCCGCGCCGTCAGCGGCTGCGCCTCCGCCTCTGCTGTTGCCGCAAACAGACCTGCGCCGGTCGCGGTGTCGGCTGCAGTGGAGGCTGCTGGGGCGGAGGATGACGAGGGCGGCTACAAGAAGCGGTCGAGCCAGTACCGCGGCGTGACACGCCACCGCCGCAGCGGCAGGTGGGCGAGCGACGAGGGTGGGGTGCCAGTGACGAATGAAGCGAGGGCCCCAGGGGACGTGCATGCAATTGCAATATAGTAAAATAAATGGCCGGGTATCTTGCACACGTGTCCCGCCACCTTTTATCCTCTGTTCTTGCTGAATGGCAGCCCTGGTGACCCTGCCCGATGCCCCTGCTGTCGCTCCCCAACCGCTGCTCCCCATCGCTGCTGCCCCCCCCCACCGCCGTCCGCAGGTGGGAGGCCCACATCTGGGTCAAGGAGATGGGCCGCCAGGTGTATCTGGGCGGCTATGAGGACGAGGCGCACGCGGCCGAAGCCTACGACGTGGCGGCGCTCAAGTGCAAGGGCGCCAAGGCCGGCGTGCGCACCAACTTCGAGCTGGGCCGCTACGCCGGGCTGCTGGCCAGCCTGCCGCACATCAGCCTGGAGGAGCTCATCATGGCGGTGCGGAGGCAGAGCCAGGTGGGCGTGCTGTTGCTTGGGGGCGTGCGGATGTGGGGGTCATGTGGGCAGGAGCATGCGTTGTGTCGCTGGCATGAAAGACACCAGCATGCGCGCACAGAGCTTTTGATTACGGAAGCAGATTCTGACACGCACGCCGCGCCTGGCTCCCGCCCTACCTTCCTTGCGCTCAGGGCTTCTCCCGCGGCTCCTCCAGCTACCGTGGCGTGACCGCGCATCCCAGTGGGCGCTGGGAGAGCCGCATCGGCATCCCCGGCTCCAAGCACATCTACCTGGGTCTGTTCGAGGGCGAGCGCGACGCGGCGGCCGCCTACGACAGGTCGTTGGTGCGGCTCAAGGGCCCAACCGCCGCAACCAACTTCTCGTTGTCCGAGTACCGGACCGAGCTGTCCGAGTTTCACGTGTACGGCAGCGTGAGTGTACGGCGCGGTTGGTAGCAGTGCGTGTGTGGGGGGCCGGTGGGGAGGGCCGCATTTAAGGGCACCGCTGCCCTGGCTGGGATGGCCTTACAAAGCTAACCTGCCCACCCACATGCCTCCATTTCACACGCACTCCCGTATATCCCGTACACCCAACCGCAGGCCCAGGTGCTGCGTGACCCCCGCCTTGCCTCCGTCACGACCGGCGCCGGACCCGATTTCGAGAAGTGGATCAAGTCCGGCTTTGCCGCCTTCCCGAACCTCAACCCTGCAGCCTTCGGGGCCGGCGCGGCGGCCGCGGGCGCCACGGCCGCGGCCGCAGGCGTCGCCGGCAGCGGCTCTGCAGAGGTGGCGCCGCCGGCGGGCTCTGCTGCTGCTGCTGCTGCTGCCTCCGGTACAGGCGGGGAAGTGGGCGCTGCGGCCGCGGCGCACAGCCCCAGCCCCATTGCGGCTGTGATGGCCATGGCGGCTGCGTCCTCCGCGGCGGCGGCGGCAGGAGGCGTGTGAGCCTGCTGCTAGTCGGGCCTGGGCTGGGCCTGCCCTGCTGCCCTACCGTGCGCACCTACCGGTGATTTGCTTGCCGGCGCGTTCATCCCACCGAGGTTAACGGGTCGGCAGGTAGCTAACCGGGGCCGCGGCTGACACCACCACTCATGCAAGCAGCACCAGCACAAGGAGCGAGGCGTGCACACACGCACGGCCCTCGTGGTGCCAGGCGGAGAGCGAGGTTTGGGGGAAAGTGGGACGGCACGGGAGTAGTGGGTTCTGCGCACAACGGGTCGAAGGTAATTCCTAACGTTCTTAGCTTGAACTTCTGTGTGTGGTCATCAGTGCCCGCGTGATCATCTTACCGTACGTAAAGATGGGCAATAAGAAAGCACTTTGCCTGTCTTGTCGTGATACCCTTGACATCCTAGAGTCGTGACAACAGACCGTGTGCCATAAGCACCGGTAATGACATTCTTTCACCACTGTGTTTGATAGCGCCGCATAACATAGAGCGCATTGGCGAGGTGACAGGATAAAGACGCAGATAATGTTTGGCTGCGCATGGGTTACGGACATGCGCTAAATGGGTTGCATGCATGGGCGGGGCTAGCGGGGCGTGTGGTAGATTCTTGGTAGCGAGTTGAGGAATAGCACAGGTAGGTGAGCAAGACGGCGACAGAGCTGCAGGAGTAGCCTGCACAGCAGGGTGATGAAGAAAGCAGCCTTTAGGTAGCATCTTATTCTTTCACAACGCTCATATCGATGTCGGGATGAGCGACGTGTGACGCTACGGAAGGCATGAGTCAGTTTTACTTCGATGATGTCGCATAAGTCGCACGCACGGCATGATGGATGCATATCGCAACTCGTCGCGAGTGCTGACTTGAGTTGTCTGAAGTAAGCCGCCAGAGCAGGCAAGCGATTTGCTTAGTAATGAGGATGTGATGACGCAGTAGTAGAGAGCAGCTAACAGGTTCCACAGAATGGTCCGTGACTGGCGGGAGTGGGCGTCGCCATGCGCTTCCCATGCCGTGTCGGTCGCGAGCTTCCATAAGAACTTTTATCGGAGTCTAACTTCCAGAGTTTCAAGTGTGGATGTATTCTTTTGCACAAGACTTGGTATGTTGCAATGTGTGAAGCATCAGTCTAGGCTAGCTAGGCACGCAGGCAAGACTCTTGATTGTGTGTGCGTGTGGAGGGGGTTGGGTGGGTGCGCGGTTGTCGCATGCACGGAGCAAGGGGGGGGGGGGGGGGGGGGAATTGACTGACAGCATGAGGTTGTCAGCCATCGTGCTGTGTTGGTGCAAGGTGCTGCCTTGAGCACGTGGAGCATTGCAACAGATTGGTGCTGGTCAGGCGGGCAGCAACGTTTGCCACGTGCCAGCACGTTTACACGTGACACAGGTCCCCACCGCAGGCCCTGTTGCGTGATGGGGCCCGGTCGTGACCACAGTACCGTATTGGGGCCTGATGCTTGTTGGTATTGGGCAATTGCCACGCATTCAGATTGCTAATTTGACACTTTTCATCTTCGGGTGGCAACACACAACAATGGGCATGGCTTCCGCGATCAGGTAGCATGTTACGAACTTGCGGTGATGCCGTGATACGGCAGGGAGGGGCGCGGTAGGGGAAGCGCAAAGACAAGGATAACAGGATTAAAAGTAATGCAATGGCGACACCAGTGCCAGATGTGGTCTGGTGACTTGGCCAACCGCGCAGCAGGGTGCGCAATGCATCGTGTGCAGACCATTGTGGCGCAGGCGTGAAAGGAGGATCGATCTTCTTGTGAGTACTCGTGCGTTGCGGATGCCGCAGCTTTGAATTCGAGAAGTAAGGACTGGATCTGATCCCGGCAGGCGAGGACGGAGTGGCGCGGTGTGGGCGGCCGCAGGCCGCCGTGGGTGTCTTCGTCTCACGGCTGTCTGTGGGGCCCGCACCGCCTGGCGCACCCACACGACTGCACCCCATTCGCATCACTGCACATGCGTATTGATATTCATGCAATCCGCTCAACACCCGCACACACATGGTTGCACGGGGTCCGCCATTGATGAGAGCAGGGAGTGGCGCAGGGGCCCACGCACGTATGGTATGGCGAGTGAAGCGGGACCGCGCAACAGACACGGGCGTCGACATGACGCGGTGTGCACGCAAGCAAGTGAGGAAGGGCTAGAGGCTGCGTGTGGCGCGGTGCAGCGTCTGAAGTGCGGAAGCTTCCAGGGCCCGGGCTTGGAGCGAGTGTTGATGCCCGCCGGAAGTGGACGGAGTACAGGCGGCGGGTGAATGGAAGGAAGGCAGGGCGGCCAGTGCAGAAGTGGTTTGCGATGGCGCAGCAGGCCTGTGCGCGCACGTGTTGCAGCGGCTCGTTTGGGCGCAGGCTTAGGCACGTGATGGTGGCTGGCTGATTACAGTCGAGGCATATGGCACTGCAATTTGCGCATGGGGTATCACCGGGTGTACGCACGGGTTAGCATGGGAGAATGTGTTGCAAGCTATAGCTAGCATTGCTCATTGGCGACTATGTCATGGGCTCACATGCGTGAGCCGACGGCGCCCCTCCAGGCGGGGCTGGGGTGACAGGGACGGGGTTGCTCCAAGGGTTGTGGTTGTTTATGCCACGGGCTTTGACGCGTGTGTCCGAAGCCGGACACGTTTGCCGGAGTGGGGGTGGGTATTAGGCTTGAGGTGGTTATTAGGATGGACAATCAAATGGATTGCATACGCCCAGCTAGCTAGCTGAGCGCCAGGAGTGAGAGGTGGAGGAACCGGTGCTACCTTGCCCATGCCGGGCCCTAAAAACACAAACAGGTTGGTAAGACTGCTGTAGGAGAAGGCTGCGAAGGTTTGTTCAAGGCGCAGGGTTCTGCACTGCTGCGGGAGAGAGAGAGCCGCTATGAACACACAGCAACTGCACAAAGATTTGGCTTCCTGTGCCCATGGGCAGAGCAGAGGCGGAGGCATGGTGTGACTACTGGTACGGTACTTTTTTGTGCCACAGTGGGGATCAAGGGCGTGGATGTGAAGTCGTAACGGCGGCGGTAAGCTAAGGACACGCCCGGCCATGTGGTGAACCAAGGGATGCCGGCCCAATCAACATGATGTGCGTGGTGGTTGGCTTTTGGGTGGTGTCTGGGAACCCTAGCCCGACGTTTCCGTAGCTCACGGAATGTTTTGTTAGGCTCTTGTGTTTTGAATTAGTAAGGGTTTGCAAGGGTTTCCAAAGGCGTTCATGGGCCGTTTCCGGTTCAAGCGGGTGTGTGGCAAACAGGTTTGCGTGGAATCTGTCGGTACATGCGCGGTAGAATCCATCCTAGAGCTGAGCCCAGTCCATCTAGCATGTTCTGCTTTTTGCTTGCGAATAAGGATGAGACTCCACGAGTAGAGACTCCGTGCTGTGAATAAAAGCAGATGGACCTAGTGGTCGGCTACACAGGGTTGCGGATGGACGTGGTTTTGAGCTTTCCTGGCCGGTTTGACCTGCGTTGTGTGAGATTCCAGACTGAGCTTTCCGTTTCCGTTGTGTTGCCATCGGGGCTTTGTATCGGAGATTCCTCATTTGAAGTTTGTTGGTGTCATTACGAAGCACCCAGTGTTTCCGGTTGCCTCTTGTGTACGCAGCGTGCCCGTAAAGTGCAGGTGCATGGCCGTAAATGATGGGGTTGGGAAGTTGTCACGTATACGGTAGTGCCTGTGCCTGTCGTGCGGTGGGTGCCTGTATGCGCACCGCGTCATGAAGATTAGCCGGGGCTAGGGCTTGGTGTCGGGTTTCAGTCTGCGGCCCGCCCCGTTGTTCTTTTTCACTCTCTAGCAAATGAGCAATTGGCCGGCTCCCCAAACCTGCCGCCGGCAATGCTGCCGGGAGGCACGTCTGGCTGCCGCTGCCCACTTCCTAATTTCTAAACAAGCCTTGCAACAATTGCGCCAACTTCGCATGTCCTGGAATATACCTAAAGAGGAGTGGCGCATGAGAGTGCAAGACATGGGCGAATCGTGTTTTATTTAGCGCTGGACGGGCGGACGAAGCCCCGGCACATATAGCGAGGCACGCCGCTACGGCCGCATGCCCCCCATGTAACAATAACGCTTTGCACAACCATACCAACCCGTGTGCGCCGTCTCGCTGCAGCGGGTGAGGAATCATCTTTCGCCGGTGGCCTGCCGCCGTGTAAAGGGGCGCGGAGCTCGTATCTTAGAAGGGTGGCCGGGGCGGGCAGCGTAGATTGATCCCCAGATGGCCTGAATCGTCTACGCAACAAAATTTCTTTGGGGGGTACTTGGGGGGCTACGCCCCCCAAAAAAACGTAGAATTGGGGGGCGCAGGAGCCGTATCGGCGTAGATGGCCCGGCCTACGACTTCGCCGGATTTGTGGGGAACTCCTACGCATACATCTAAGATAAGAGCACTGAAGGGGCGCAAAACGGGCAGGGGGGCTCAGCAGTCAGCTGTCAGCAGTGGGGCTGCGGGAGCCAGCTAGCTGCAGACCCCCCCCACACACACGACTGACACGACGAGATCCCTGTATGCTGCTATGGCTGGCCGGTGCACGGTCGCACGTACGCCCCAGGCCCCCAGCAGCTGGGAGCAGTGAAGCACTGGGTGCATATCGCGCCGGCGGCACGGAGCTAGCCATGGCTGTGCCTTGGGCCCTTGGCGCGGAGCTAGGGCTTTGAACCACATCCAGGGATGGACACACGGTGGCTCATCACCCGTCACAACCGTCGAGAGTTTCTTACAGCACCGCTCATGCGTTCAGTGCCGATTATGGCATTGACGAATCGTGCGCCCTCTGACATGAATTAAATCGCAAGCAGGAGCCACAGCATGCTGCGCTTTGCAGCCACCGATGCACAGCTGGCTCATGGACCCCTCCCTCACCTCCACTACTACTGACGCTCGCTCGCTCGCTCCTTCCATCCAAACGCCTGAATAACATCCCTCCCAGTTGTCATGCACGCATACACAAGCGGCCTGCTGCGGCAAGCAGCTGCCCAGTGCACATTGCTGATAATGAACTAGCTCGCATGAAGCCCAACCTATGTCATTTTATGTTGTTTGTTTCTTTAATTGCATCAAGGTTCTAAGCCACAGTCACCACCGCCACCACCACCGTGATGTCGTCCATCTTGCCGCCGCGGGGGAACAGCCGCTGCAGCCACGTGGCCTGTGCGTGTGTGCGTGTGTGTGTTGGTGATTGGCGCATTTGTGTGGGGTCGGAGGCTCGGAGCACTGAGATGCTGGGCGAGGGCCGGGACAGGACAAGACAACACACAGGACATGGCACAACAAACTCATTTGCAACGGCCATCCCAACTGCTATGTACTGCAACTGTCACGGGGCGCCGTACTCACGTTTGGCTGGTTGGCCAGCTCCACGGCCCAGGGCGAGCGGAAGGACGGGTCCTGCGCATGCCGGAACGCCGTGTTCGCCAGCGTGGCGGCCAGCTGCTGCGCCGCCGGCTGCGCGGCGGCAGCCGCCGCCATGCCCGCCGTCACGCCCAGCGCCGGCCCCAGCGCCGTGACGGCGGCGGTTGCCAGCGCCACGATCTGCTCGTCCCACATGTTGTCGTACAGGCCGTCCGTACCCAGGATGATGACGTCACCCGGCTCCAGCGCCAGCTGGTACACCTGCGGGGGCGTGCGTTCGTACCGCAGCAGCACATCGTAGCAGGGAGGTGTCATGCCGTCGCGTGGTGCAGCGGCGTCAACTCTTACAGCCAGCACAAGCGGCGCCAGATACGCTACTGCCGAGGAGGCGCGATTGCCCTCACACATGGGGCTCACACCATGGGCTGTCACAAGGGCCGAGCGCCTCACTTCCACTGCCGTGTCTCACTTCCGCGCCTGAAGCACCCACCTGTCACACATGCGGGCGCAACCAACCATCATGCACGCACGCCCGCACACGCCCGCACCCACCTGCGCGTCCACCGCCGTGTCCGTGTCGGGCAGGTTGTCGGGGTGCGCCAGCTGTAGGAGGGTGCAGGTGGGTGCAGGATGCAGGCGGGCAGGTCATGGATCAAGGTCAAAACAGGCCTTAGGCGGCGACCCCTGGCCCGCTGCCCCCAAACCACACCACCATCGGCCTCACCCCCACACCTGGTAGGGCATGTTGAAGGTGTGCTCCTGCGGGCTGGTGGCCAGCACCAGCGACCCGCGCCGCACCACGCGGCAGCCGCTGTCGCCCAGGTTGGCGATGGACAGCAGCGCGCGCCCGCCGTCCAGCACCGCCAGGCAGGCCGTGCTGCTGCCCACGCTGCGCACGGCTGCTTGGGCTTCCGCCAGCAGGTCGCGCGGGTCTGCGTGTGTCGCGGCGGCGGCGAGCGCAAGATAATAGGCAGGGTGTGGATGCGGACATGCAGCAGCTAGGCCAGCAAACTGCACAAACAGGACGCTCACAGGAGCAAGGTTGCAAGCCAATCGGCCACAGCTGGTCTGGCACCAGGCGGGGGCATGACCGTCACGTCATTAGAGCGCCGCTGCCTGTTGCGCCGCACCCACCTGCCACGCTGGTCTTGCCCTCCGCGGCCTTGGCCACCGCCGCCATGACCTCCCTGCTGTACTGCTTGGGGTCGACATTCGCCTGCGCCCAGCCGCCCACGCCGTCCGCCACGCCCAGAGCCGACACCGTGCCGGGCGGCTGCGCGCCCGCCGTGACCACGCCGTTGGTGGCGGAGCCTCCTGCCGGCGTCACCGCGAACCAGGAGTCCTCGCTGCCGTTGTCCTTGCCCAGCTGCGGCAGCACGTAGCCCGACACGGAGAGCTGCAGCTGCCGGGCGGCGGCGTTGGTCGCCGCCGCCGCCGCGGCGGCGGAGGGCGCCGCGGACGGTGCTGTGGTGGCGAGCGGGCCGCCACCGCCGGCTGTGGTGGTGCCGGCACCCGCACCGGGTGCGGGTGCCGGCGGTAAGGAGGCCGCGTTGGCGGCGGCGGCGCGCGAACGGGATATGTGGTCCATGCCGCCCGCGCCCGCGCGCTGCACGATGGACTGCGTGATGGCCGCGATCTCCGCGCCCAACTCGTCCTGAGGCAGGAAAGCGCCGCTGCTGCTGCTGCTGGCGCTGGCGGCGCCGACACCAGCAGCTGGCGCTGCCGTCGCCGGCGGCGTGCCGGCGGCCGGAGGGCCTGCGGGCGCGACGGAAGCTGATGAGGGCTCCTGGCCCTCTGGCGGCGGCTTGGGCCGGCCCCACTCTGAGATGGGCGGAGTGGTGAATCCGGCTGCAGAGACCAGGAGGAACAGGGGACGATACACAGCGTCAGAAACCAGTTATATTCAGCAGAAACAACGGAGGTAACCCCTCATCCAGCAAATGTACAGGAGCATCTTCTACCATGAAGCTACAGACAACGCCTGAGCGCACCCGGGGCCTTGGCGGGTGGCGGCGCGGCTGCGGCTGCGCGTTTTGCTGCGAAGGGGGCGTTAGCAGCCGCCGCCATTGCTGCCTCCGCCGCTGACGGCCGCTTGGGTGCCGGCGGCTGCGCCGATCTCTGCGGTGACGACGAGCGGGCCGGCTGGGATGCTGGAGCGGCCGCCGGTGAGGAAGACGATGTGCCAGATGTGGACCGACTGGGCGTCAGCGGCGGTGGCTCCGGCATCCTGCCTGGAGGTGCCAAGGGCGGCGGCGGCGCCGCCGCCGCCGAGCCCTGCTGCGAGCCTCTTGGCGGCACCACCGGCGGCGGGCTGGGCTGCGGCGGTTTCGCCGCTGACGGCTGCTGCACTGGCGGCGGCTGCGACCGCTGCCTCCACGTCTCGACCACCGGAGCCGCCTGCGGCTGCGGCCGGCGGCCTCCTGCACCTCCGCTGCCGGTGCTGGTGCTGCTACTGCTACTCGGCACAGGTGCGCCGTTGTCGATGTAGCCGTCATCATCGTCGTCATCCCACGAAGATGCCGGCGAGGCTGAGGCCGCGGCCGAGGCGGCGGCGGCGGCGGCGGGTTCCGCAGCTGCGGGCGGCTTCTGTGGCGGCATGGGGCGCCTGAAGTCGCTCATGTAGGCACCCTGCTGCTGCTGCTGCTGCTGGGGTTTGAGCGGCGTCAGGGGCTGCTGCTGCTGCTGCTGCTGCTGCTGAGTCGACGATGGTGGAGCCTGCGGTGGCTGTGGCTGCTTCAACGCATTAGCTGCAGCAGCGGCTGTAGCAGCTTGCTCGTCCATGCGCGCGGTGGCTGACTTGAGGTCGGCGATGGTGTTCAGGAGCGCGGTGTCGGAGCCGCCGCTGGAAGCTGGCGCCGCTGGTTGGGCGGGCGCGGACACGGAAGTTGGCTGCGGCGCGTCAAAGGGCCCCGGCGGCAGCGGCCCGGCGGCGCCTGCAGGCCGCCGGTCGGTAAAGCCGCTGCCGCTGCTGCTACTGCTACTGCTGCTGCTACTGCTGCTGCTCAGCGGCGGCGAGCGCCCCCAGCCGCGTACCTCAGCCGATCCACCGCTGCCACTGCTGCCGCTGAGCGGTCCGGGCGCGGCGGCGGCGGGGGCAGCCGCGACGGGAGGTGCGGGCGGCGCCGCCGTCCCGGGAACCGACGGCGCCGTCCCGGGAACGAACTCAGGCCGCAGCCGGATCTGAGGCAGGTCGGGGCCGGGCTGCGTGGGCTGCGGCGGCGGCCAGGCGGAGCCAGGCGCCGACGTTGCTGCCGGCGTCGGCGGTGGCGGCGGAGTGTCCTTTGGGCTGGCTAGGATCTTGGACCAGATGGACTGCACGTCGCCGTCGGCAGCGGCCCCCGCTGCCCCGGTGCTGCTGGTGCTGGTCCCGGGGCCGCCGGAACCAGCGGCATTGAGCGAGCTGGAGGCGGCGTCGGCAGCTGAGGCTGCGGCCTCAGGCGGTGGCGTCGGCTTCTGGCCCCACTGCGCCGCGGCCGTGACGCTTCGGGTCGGAGGCTGCTGCTGCTGCTGCTGCGGCGGCGACAGTGGCTGAGCTGGGCGGGGCGAGTCAGGAGCACCTTGCGTGCCGACGGCAGGGCTGCTGGCTGCCTCAACAGGCGGCCGCGAGGCGGGGCCTCCTGGAGCTGCCTGCCCGGGCGGAGCCGCCGCCGCCGCGATCGCGCCCACCAGCCCCACCGCGACCTCGCCCGCCACGGCGCTCGCCACCTCGGCTAGGGTCTGCGTCACAGCCCCCACGAGCCCAGCACCGCTGCCCGCGGCCCCGGACGGCCCGCCGGCAGCACCAGGCGCCCCCGCAGCCCCCGACGCAACCTGCGCCGCCGCCGCCGCAAGGGCGGAGCCCAGCGCACCCACCGCAGCCACCGCGTCTGCGCCGGACGCGGCCCCAGCACCGCTTGCGCCGGCAGCGCCGCCGCCGCCACTGCCGGGGGCTGTCGCGGCGTATTGGCTGGGCCAGTCGGAACGCAGCGGCGTGATGGGCTTGTAGCCGCCGCCGTTGCTGCTCGATGCTGCTGCGCCATCCGGTGAAGAGTGCTGCTGCTGCTGCTGCTGCTGCTGCTGTGACGGTGGTGCACCCTGCGGCCGGCTAGGTGGCACTGGACCCCCGGATGGCTGCTGCTGGTGTTGCGGCGGCGGCGGGGCCCGGGGCCTGGGCGCGGCTGCCGCAGGCTGCTGAGCAGCAGGCCCAGGGCGTGGCCCAGGGCTGCCTGGCTGCTGCTGCGGTGGTGCTGGCGGCGGCGGCGGCATGGGCCGCCGAGGGAGCGAGGGCGGCGCCGGCAGGTGCGAGCCCGCGGCCGGCGTCGGCCGTTGTACTGGCTGCACCGGCTGCATCGGCGCCAGCTGTGCAGGACGCGGCAGCTGCGTCTGCGCCTGCTGCACCGGCCGGGGCGTTTGTGGCACCGGCTGCGGCTGCGGCGGGCGTGGCGCCTGCTGCTGCAGCTGCAGCTGCGGCTGTGGTGCCTGCTGCGTGGGCCGAGGCGGCGGAGGCACTGGCGGCGCCGTGCGCAGCGGCGTCAGCGGAGCATTAGCGGGGGGCCGAAGTGCTGATTGAGACCCAGCGGCGCCCGGCGGCGTCGGCTTGGCCACGAAGGAAGTGATGGGCGCGCCCTGCCCCTGCCCCTGCCGTTGCTGCGTGGCCGCGTACTGCCGCTCGCGATCCTGGGGCAAGGCAAAACCGGGAGCGCCCTTCAGTGTGCTGACGTGCTCGCGCTCCTGCTTGTGCAGTGGACGCGTATGGCAGCAGCGGCTGGAACCCCATGTGGCCGTGCCCCGTGACCCACGAAAGCCAAGCACCGCCGCCTAGAACCACATTTTACGCTCCCACTACCCCGCCGAAGGGAACAGTACCGTATGTACCCACCACAGGATGAGGCCCGCCAAGCTAACCGAATCCCACAGCGGCGCACCTGCAGCGCCTGCTCCAGCCGCACCACCTGAGCCTTGAGCTGCGCCACGTCCGCCGCCGCGCCCGCGCTCTGCTGCGCCGCCGCCTGCTTGGAGCTCTCGGCCGCGCGCCGCAGCGCCGCCACCGCCGACTGCGCCGCCGACAGCTCGTTCCTCAGCGAGTCCAGCTCTGACAGCTGCTGACGGACCTGTCGCGTGCGTGTTCGAGCACAGGGGCAGGACGTAGGGGGCTGAGTTGAAATTATACGGGACAAGGCTGCCACCATGCGAATGCGCACGTGCTTGCATGCATCCTGATGTGGCCGCCGCATAGCGCCAAACAGCCGCGCATGTCTCCCCACCCGCCCCACCCCCACAAACAAACCTGCGTGGCGGACAGCGTGGCCTCCGCGGCCAGCCGGTTCTTGTCCGTGGCCGCCTCCTGCAGCGCCCGGTTACTGGCGTCCAGCTGCGCGCGCCAGCTCGTCTCCAGGTGCCGGACCTGAGGGCAGGAGGCAGCAGTGGTAGTGGTGGGGGTGGTGGTGATGGCAGCAGTGGGGGTGGTGGGGGTGGTGGTGATGGCAGCAGTGGTAGTAGTGGTTGTGGTTGTGGTGGCGGTGGCGGCAGCAGTGGTGGTCATAGCGAGGCTACATGTGACACCGGAACGTAGCCAGGGTAATGCGCCGCACAGGAAGCCAGCCGCTGCCATGCATCCTCCACCGCACTGCACTGCACCGCGCTGCACCGCACTGCACTGCACCGCACTGTCGCACTGCACGGCGCTGCGCACCTGCGCAGCCACCGCCTCCTGCGAGACCTTGAGCTCCCGGCGCTGGGCGTCGCTGCTGTTCACCATCACCGCATCCAGCTGGGCCTGCAGCGTGCGAGTGTGGCGGCGTGTGTGGGTGGGTACGTGGGTAGTAGGGTTGTGTGTTGTGGGTGGAGGCGGGTGTGCAAAGGTCGTGGACAGGTGTTTCCGGCGCTTCGTGGACGATGCAACATATGTTTCCAAGGCTCGCAAGAGCATACCAACTGAATCCGCACAGGACAGGCCACCGGGAATCCTACCGCAGCATTAGCGGCAGGCGCCCTCGCCTTCCCGCCCGGCCCCCTCGCGCCCCCCGCACCTGCAGCTGCGCCTCGCGCGCCTTGGCCTGCTGCTGTATCTGCGCCTCCCGCTCGCGCAGCAGCTGCCGCACCCGGCCCTGCACCAGCTGCCGCAGCGCGTCCTGCCCGGGACCGTGCGCCGCAGCCTTGGCCTGCGACACGAGAAGCACCGCCCACACCACAGGAAGACTCATGCCGTGCCGCGATGCATGCACAGGCACGGTACCACAGTACAAGCCACACACCATGCACAAAGCAGCTATGCAGATCTAAGCTCCTCCCCGTCAGACCTCGGCGCGCGCGGTTACACACACACACGCGCGCGCGCGCGCACACACACACACACACACACACACACGCACGCACACACACACACACACTCACACACACACACACACACACACGCACGCGCGCACGCACGCACGCGGGCACCTTCTTGCGCTTCTCCTCCGCGTCCGCCTCCTCCAACTGGCGCTGCTGCTGCAGCTTGATGCGCTGCTCCACCACACCCCGCATCTCCGTCTCACGGTCCTGTGGGGGCAGGGCCAAGAGCAGCGGCAGGTGCGGCGACAAGGGCAGGGGCAGCATAGACAAGGCGGCGATCAACAGGAAGGCGCGCCAAGCAGGACGTGCAGCAAGGTCCAGCGCCCCGAGTACACCTGGGCTGCAGCCGCTGCGCCTGCTCCGCAAGCCACAAACGTGCGCTGTCTTTCCCCGCCGCCCCACAACAAATAAGGCTTCCCTGACCCCAAGCTTTGGTTCGCTTGAGCTTGGGCTGGTATTCACCCCCCCCCCTTAACCCTGTGCCACGGCCGCGCACCTGCAGCTCCGCCCGCACCGCGCGCTCGCGGCTGCGCTGCTCCGGCGTCATGACGGTGCGGTAGAGCGAGCCCAGCTCCGACGTCAGCGCCGTGAGCTGCTGCACCACCCGCGACATGCCCGGCTCGTCCTTGACCGCCTCGCGCGCGCGCAGCACCTGGTGCCCGCCCCGGGGGTACGGGGGGGAGGGAGGGCGCACCGCGGGGTTGGTGGTGGTAGTGGTGGTGCAAGGATACATGGGGGAAGTGGTGGGATACAGTAGTGGGAGTTGGGTGGGGAGGAGGGGGCGGAGGTACATGCCATGAAGGAAGCGAGCGGGTGCTGAGTCACGGCTCATCAAGGCAGACAGAGCAGGGGCTAAACGGGTGCGACAAAACGTGCAGCGCTGACGCCTGAGCAAGGGACGGTGGCCGGGACGATGGCCGGGAGCATGACGTATCTCATTGTGTGGCAGCGTACGTGATGCTGGGAGCGCTTGTGTCCAGGAAGCCATGGCCAGGCTACGGTACATGAGATAAAGGTATTCGAGGCCTGCCGGCACTCGTAAAACTGCGTCCAGCCTCCTGCCTCCCGCCCCTCCCAGCCTCCTGCCTCTCCTCCCTACCAGGCCCCACCTGCCGGCACTTGGCGGCCGCGCCCTCCAGCTCCTGCGCGCGCGCCACCATGGCAGGCCCCAGCCGCGCCACCGCCGCCGACTGCAGCTCCGCCAGCTCCCGCTGCAGTGCCTCCAGCTGCTCCTGCAGCCGCGCCTCGCGAGCCTCCAGGCTCCGCATGGCCTGTGGGCGTGTGCGAGTGTGCGTGCATGTGTGTGGGGTACTTGGGAGTCACTACCGTAGTTTAATCTAGTGCCCAAAGCATCCGAGAAGGTGCGAGGGGCGCGCGGGAATGCAGCCTGGCAAGGCCATGCGCCGCCTCCCGCCCTCCCCCCCAGCCCCCGCTGCTGCAACCGCCGCGCCTCACCTCGATCAGCTCGGGGCTGATGGGCAGCGGCTTGGGTGTGGGCGTGTAGCCGGGCAGCACGGACTGGCGCAGCTCCTCCTGCGGGGGCAGGCCAGGCCAGGCCAGGCCAGGCCAGGGCAGGCAGAAGGTGGCAGATAGATCGCAGTATAGAGAGGGCAGAAAAAAGGCTTGGATTTGGTTTGACCTTTTTTTACGATTCTTAAATGAACATGTGATAACTCAGCTGTGGCAACGTGCGACACACGCCACACCCATGTGGCCACACCACACGTCCACGCCCACGTCCACACGCCCAGCCAACCCACCTCCAGCGCCTCCACCCACTCGGAGCTGAGCAGCCCGTCCAGCTGCTGCTTCACCGCCGCCAGCGCCTCGCGCGCCTGCAGCGCCTCGCCGCGCGCCTCGCCCAGGGACACCTCCAGGCTGGAGCGCAGCTCGGACACCTCCGCCACGCGCCGAGCCGACGCCTGCTCCGCCTTAAGCTTGGCCTCCTGTTAGGGTGTGGTTGCGGACACCGGGCGACGAGAGGATTCGACAGCGCGTTGGCGTGAGTGCGCCGCGCAATGTGATGAGGGGTTTCTCGCTCACTCACCTGGCGTGGGCACATAGGTGCGGTACTCGGCACAAACAGCGGTACTCATCTAATGCCTCCACAGCTGCGCGCCACGTCACACCACACCACACCAAACAGCGCGCACCTCCCGGACCCGCGCCGCCGCAACCACGCACCTGCACCTGCCCCCGCAGCTCGGCCAGCTCCGCCTCCGCCTCCTCGCGCCCCTCCGTGCGGCTGGCGTCGCTCAGCGCGCGCGCCTGCCGCGCCGTCTCCTCCAGCGCCGAGCGCAGCGCGTCCACCTGGGCGTCCCGCTCCGCCTCAGCCGCCGCGAGCTGCGCGCGAGAGCGGTCGCAGCAACAGCGGCAGCAGCAGCAGCAGCCGCAGGTGGTGGTGATGCCGTGGTGCCGTGGGTGTATTGATACAAGCATCGGACTGATGTAAGCACGTAGATTAGTGGATACCACGCCAGTTTGCATGCGTGCGTGGAACCGCGAACGCGTTGAGGCACCTGCTAAGCTCCGCCACGCCTTACAGACAGCATGCGCACACGCACGCCTTTGCGCACGCACGTGCAGACGGCGCTGCGCACCCCCCCCCCGGGGTTTTGGGTTGCAATGGTCGCTTTGGTTTCTGGATTTGCCGACCCCCTACCCCTACCGCACCTTTTCCCGCAGCTGCTGCAGGTCGCGGCTGTTGGCCTCCTCCGCGGCGCGCACTCGCTCCCGCAGCGCCACCAGCTCCGCGTGCCGCGCCGCCTGCAGCCCGTCCCGCTGCCGCTGCAGCTCCGCCAGCTGCACCGCCATTGGGGGGAGGTGGGGGGCCCGGGCGGTCACACACATGGGGCTACGCGGTACCGTCCAAGCGGTATTTGGTAAGTATCCGAAAGTAACTCCAAGCGATTGCGGGGATTCCTCTCCGTTTCCGTTTACCAACACATGGGGAGAGCGAGGACAGGTTGCGTCAGAGCGCGGCGCGACCAAAAAGGGGATCACGACGCACGGGAACCCAGCATTGCCGTACCGTATGCTTTAGAACGCATGCGCTGGCCGACGCATTCCCGCTCGCCCTCCCACCGTCTCCCATCGCACCCAATCTCTCGCTATCACGCCACGGTCACCACGGCCCTGCTTCACGCACGCTGCGCTCACCTGGTTCCTCAGCGCCTGCAGCTCCTCACTGGTGCCGGCCGCCTCCAGCTGCTCCTTGAGTCGCTGCACGTCCGCGTCCCGGTGCCGCAGCACGGCCGCCATCTGCACACACATACACACACACATACCGTCCGTTATCGCACCGCACGCATTGTCCTATGTCTGCTGTTCTCTCCCTTGTGATCTCTAACACACATACGTAGATGTGTCTGTTCTCTCCCTTGTGATCTCTAACACACACACATACGTAGATAGACACCGGCAGGCAGCGGTAGGCGCGGTGTGTTTTCTTTGAAAGAATCTCAAACACATCAGACTTCGGCAGGAGTTTCACACATCAGGCGGGTTTCCAGCGATACCACGCGGGAGGCGGTCACCGCACAGCGTCGCCCCACAGCAGCTGCGAACCAGCCGCCGCCAGACTCCTGCCAGGGCCCGCCTCGCCCGCCACCCACCCACGTCTACCTCGTCATTAATTTAAATGCATGGAACCCACCCCCACCTCCTGCGCCGCCGCCTTGGCCGCCTCCACCGCCTGCTGCATGTCCGCCTCCGTCTCGGCCGCCGACTGCAGCTGCGCCTCGCGCTCCGCCAGCTTGCCCTGGAACACACACACAAAACACACCGCACGCATTGTCCTATGTCTGCTGTTCTCTCCCTTGTGATCTCTAACACACACACAAACAGAAGCAAGGCGGAAAATGGGTTTAGCCCCTAAAAATGCTCCAGTCACGTGACTCATGTCCCAGCCCCAACGTATGCGGTCATTGTTATTTGGCTGTTGGTTGGCACACGTGCACGGCAGCCCTGGCAAGCAGCTCTCGCCCTCGCGCCAGACCTACCGTCCCACGATGCCCACACACACACACACACACACACGTGATCCACCCAGACCTGTAAACCCGTTGCTACACACACAAACACACCCTCACACCCTTGTGATCTCTAACAAACTCCCACACGTACCTGCAGGCGGGCGATGGCCAGGCGGTCCTCGTCTGCAGCGGCTTGCAGCTGCATGCGGCAAGCGACAAGCGAATATAAAAGCGGCAGAGGGACAGTGAGCGTGAATGAGAGGCGGAGGCAAGGTACGCGGCTGCCGGTGCCTTTTCCTGAAAACGTGCCCTGCCGGCCCCGCCCCCCCCAAAGCGTTTTATCATACCTGGAACCCGTCCTGAGCCAGTCCTGCGGCGCCTGCCCTCACCCATGCCACCCCACCCTCAGCAGCTCACCCTCCAAAACACACCCGGAGCACACCCCTCACTGCAGCAGCACACACACACACGCCCTACCACAGCATACCCACACACCCCACCGCACACACACAACGCCATCCCTCCGCTGCCGCAGCCCTGTCTCCCCACCATGCGGATGCGCTCCTCCGCCGCGGCCGACACCGCGCCCGCCTCGCTTGCGCGGCCCGCCAGCGCCGCCTCCAGCCCACCCACGCGCGCCTCCAGCTCCGCGTTCTCCGCCACCAGCGCCGACACGCGCGCCTCAAGCTGCGTGGCGTGTGCCAGTGCCTGCATGCAGGCGTTCGTGCATGCAGCAGCAGATCCAGGGGGGGGGAGGGGCGAGAGGGTTTGCCTTCTTTGCACCATGAGTCGCCAGTGCATACAGACTGGACTGAACCTGGATCAAATCAGGTCCTGCACGTTGCCTAATCCCACAGGCAGCGCAGGGCCTTTGAGCCCCAAGGCCAGCCACACACTCCGCCCCACCGGGCGACGTCACGCCCGCACTCCGTGCCTCCCTTCTCTGCTGGCCCTGCTGGCCCACCACCACCAGCTCTTGCTGCTGCTGTTGCTGCTGCTACAGATGTCCCTGGCCCTGGCCCTGGCCCTGGCCCTGGCCCTGGCCCTGGCCCGCCCTACTCACCGCCGCCAGCTGCTGCTGCGTGTCCGCCAGCTCCGTGCGCAGGTCGTCCATGCGCGCCAGCAGCTCGCGCCGCTCCGCCTCGGCGCGCGCCAGCTCCACGCGCCCCTCCTGCACCTCCACTGCAGCCCGGGCCGGCCGGCAAAGGAGGAGGCGAGGAGGAGGAGGAGGAGGAGCAGGAGGGGGAGGGGGAGGCACAGGGGACGACGAACAGGGGGCGAGTGAGCATGATGCGGTCGTCACGATGCCGGGGCCAAGGTGTCGTGGTGCATGGCAACAGCCCTCACAACGCACACCGCAAAGCTGTGGCATCCCCCCGCAGTCCCCAGCCCCCAGCCCCCAGTCTGCTCGCCCAACCGCCCACATACCCGCCCCACCAAATCCCCAAACCCCCACGCAGCCCCCACATGCACGCACCCGACAGCACCGTGTTGCGGTCCTCCTCGCGCTTCAGCCGCTCGCGCAGCGCGCTGACCACCGCCTCCAGCAGCTCCGACTTACGCAGTGACTCCTTGGGAGGAAAAGAGATTGAGAGAGGATGGCGCCACACACACAGAGGTTCAGTGACTATGGTAGTGCATATTCCGCCTGGCCAACCCTGGGTAGCGGGGGGTGGCGCACGTCACAGTGCACTCCACCAAAACCCCATCAGGTCAGACCCGCTTCAGAGCCTGCTCGCCTCCGGCCCGCACCCTGAGCTCCTGCCGCGCCTCCGCCTCCACCGCGGCCGCCGCCGCCGGCGACGCCGCCCGCAGCGCCATCAGCTCCTGCTCCTTGGCGCGGATCTCCGCCTGAAGCTCCTGGGCCGCCTGCATCAGGACCAGGGCACAGCATGGGGCGAGGCAAGGTCGGCCTGGTGGTGATGGTGGTGGTGATGGTGGTGGTGGTGTCACACATGGATGCATCAGCATCAGGGTCCACACAGCACGTGTACTGTGGGACCACATGGTGTTCGAGCGCCGCACCCTGCAACCTTGTCGCCACACCTTCACAGGAGAAAAGGCCACACGGCTTTGGGTGGGCCCCTCCAGCCCCGGTGGGCCCGTTCCCCTTCCCCTTCCCCGGCCCCACCTGGGCGGCGCGCGCCTGCTCCTGCTCGAGCTGCTGCTGTCGCTGCGCCGCCGCCGCGGCCTCCTCCGTCACACGCTCCTGGATGCTCTGCGCCGTCGCCGCCGCCTCCTGCACCTTGCTGCTCATCTGCTTGAGCTCGGCGGCGGCGGCAGAGGCGGTGGCCAGTGCAGCATCGGCAGACACGGCCGGCTTGCCCGCACCCGCCTCACTAGCCCTGCGTCGGTTTGGGCGCATCTCCATTGTTGACACGACAGAAAGCAGGCCTCCGTCTGGCCTCAGGTTGTTCCCACACCCCGGTTGTCACTGAACCGCAGCGAACTGACTGCGCGTTCGTGTGAATGGATGGCTGTGCGCTGCCGCCCTTGTGAAACGCACCTGCGCCGATCAAGCACGCCCTTGACGAGCGCCGCCGCCCCAGTCAGCGCAGCCATGCCCCCCGCCAGATACGGCAGCATGCTTCCCAGGAACGGCGTCGAGGGCTGCACCGGCTGGGGCGCGGGTATAGTCTGCATCGCCTATGGGCCGGTGAAAGCGATGGCGTAAGGAAGGATCAGTAGCAAGTCACGTGATGGGGTACTGTCTACGATGTTGTGGCACATGGCGTGTGGGTGTACGCTGCCCTCAGCGTCACGGTGTCATAGCGGCTTTCGGGGCGCACCTGTCGACCGCCGGCTCCATTTGATCCAGCAACATTTACGGTAAACTTGCCAGAGACAACTACTAGCCGCGAGCGAGCTGTGCCTCGTCGCGCGAATGAGCGAATTGAAGCGTCGGGAAGCAGTATCTGTCGCTGCTTTACTGCAGCGCCCCAGCCTCCTGGAACATATCGCTGCTGTAACATCTTTTAGCGCGATACCGAGTCCTCTCGTTTTGAGCTGCACAAGCTCGTTTCTGACCCCCTAGATGTTGTCACCGCCACAGCTACGCAAGTTTACTGCATTTTCCTATAACTGACATGGTTGCCTAGCATAGCGTAACTTGCTGTCGATCGACAGCGGTGAAACGCCAGGGTCAGCACAGTCAAACTTTTTTCGTGCGTGGCCAGCAGTTTATTACAACACTATGCATGCATTGATATCTGATTGAGTTTAACGTGGGCATCAGCCTTGCGGAAGTTGACGCCATCAGAATACCCATGGGCGCAACCCGGGCTGCGCCAATGAGTTCAATGTGCCCGCGCGCTCCCAATATCGGGCGCAAAAGTGTACATATAGCATGCCCATAGCACAGAACATTGAAGTCAGGCCCCCAGCCCAGCGCGCGTACAGTCACGGATGCTACTGCCACTCGAAGTATCGCCTTACTCCTCGGACTGCGCTCTCCCGCTTCAAGCCCCTCGGTTTGCCATCCCGCCCTAAGCCTGTCTCCGCTGTAGCTGCTACCGCCTTCGACCCCGGCTGCATGATGCTGCGCAGCAGTAGCGCTGCCTGTTGCCGCAGCAGCTGCGGCGGCATGGGCAGGCCCTCCTGCAGCGCCCTCACCGTCAGGGCCAGCAGAGCTTCGTGGGCCGCCTGCTCCTCGCCCTCCGGCTCCCCCCGCCGCTCCTCCTCAACCACAACGCCAGTCATCGCCTTCTCTGCCTCCTCCTCCTCCTCCTCCTCCTCCTCCTCCTCCTCCTCCTCCTCCAGCTCCTCTGCCGCCGCATATTCAACCGCATCCGCATCCTCCATCGCATCCGCAGCCGTCGGCGGCGGAGCCGACATCGCCTGCGCCATCATCCTCACCATCCGGCCGCCCATGGGCGAGTCCCGCCAGGCGGCGCACAACCGCGCCACGTCCCGCCAGGCCCCGCTGCCCTCCTGGGCGCCGCCGCCACCATCGCCGCCGCCATCAACTCCGCTGCCGCCCGCCGCGCCTGCGCCGGCGGCGCCGCCGCCGCCGGTGCACATGGCCTCCGCGTACCGGCCCGCCCACGTGAGCGTCCGCAGCGCCGACGCCAGCAGGCAGCCCCCGCAGCCGTTGCTGCTGCCGCCGCCACTCGCACCTGCGCCGGCACCGCCGCCCCCGCCCGGCCCCGCCGCGCCGGCTGCCGCCGGCGCAAGCTGCCGCGGCAGCGGCGGTGCAGGCACGCCGCCTCCCCAGGTGCTGCTGCCGTCCCTGCTGCTGCTGCTGCTGCTGCTGCTACAGCCGCCACTGCAGTCGTACGGCACCCAGGCCTCCATGACGCCCACTGCGCGCAGGTAGCCGGCGGCCAGGGTGGCGGCGGCGCGCAGGGCGGCGGGCGAGGGGCCCAACGGCAGACCGCCCAGCACCGCCTGCGCCAGTGCCGGCCCCGGCACCAGCACCAGCGCGTGCGCTGGTGGCGCCCCTAGCGCTGGCGCTGGCGCTGAAGCTGGCGCTGAAGCTGGGAGCGCCGGTGCGGCTGGTGCGCCCACCGCTGGCGCCGCAGCTGCGGTCGCGGTCGCTGCCGCAGCAGGCTCAGGGGGCGAGGAGGGCGAGGAGGGCGAGGAGGAGGGGTAGGCGCAGGAGGGGTAGGCGCAATCCCGCATGTGCTGCAAGAAGCTGCGGCTGCCTCCGTGGCGTGGAGGAGCCTCCTCCGCCTGCTGGTGCTGGTGCTGGTGCTGGTGCTGGTGCGGGTGCGGGTGCGAGCTGGGCGGCGCGGGCAGGCGCCACACATAGCGCGGCTCCGCCGGCCGCATGTCCCGCCCCGGGCCTGCGTTGCCTGATGCGCCCGTACCAGCACCAGCACCAGCGCCAGCGCCTGCACCGGTGGCGCCGGCTGCTGCTGAGGTCGCTGCTTGTGGCGGCGGCGGCGGCGGCGGTGGCGGCGACACCCTCAGTGCGGCCATGCACGCCAGGGCGGTGCCCAAACCCAGGATCTGCCATCGTGGCGGCATGGGGAGAGGGGGCACAAATGAGGGAAAAGTGGGGTCCGAGGGGCACAACCACCACGCATGGACACGGCCATGGATAGGCAGGTCATGTCCAACACGCAAGCCACATGCGCACGGCAGCCTCCTAGAGAGCTCTGGGCCCCTGTCGCCTTGGCATGTGCCTTGCTATTACTGCCACTACTTTGACTTGGATTAGGCTGGGCTGGCATCCACACAAACCCCACCTCCCTCGTCTTACAGCCCCCTCCAAGTCCCTGCCTACCTGCGCCTCGTCCAGCTCCGCCAGCAGCTGCGGGTCGGTGGCCAGCTCCGCCAGCCGCCCACACAGCGCCGCGTGCAGCAGCGCACCCGCAGCAGGAGGAGCACGAGGAGGAGAGGGCACAGCAGCAGCAGCAGCAGCAGCAGCAGCAGCAGGCGCGGAGCCAGGGACGGAGGCGGAGGCGGAGGCGCCCCAGCGGTTCGCCACCACCTCCAGCACGCCCAGCTGCCAGCCCAGCGCTGCCTGCCGCTGCCGCGCCTGCGGCTGCTGCGCCTGCGGCTGCTGCGGGTGTGGCTGCTGCTGGTGCTGGTGGCTACCACCACCAGCTGCCGCCAGCTCCTCCCCCGCTATGAAGGCCTGCAGGATCATCTCCGCCACCTCCTCGGCGGCGGCGGTGCACGCCGCCGCCTCCGCAGCCGCATCCACCCCGGCACCGCCCTCGGTGCCTAGCGTCCTGGTCAACTGCGTGCTGCCGCCGCCGCCAGCTCCTCCTCCAAGTGTACCGCTGCCAACGGATGCGCCCTGCTGCGTTGGCCCAGGCGCAGAGGCCCCAGGCGGCGGCGGCGGCGGCAGCAGCGCCGCCGCCAGCGCGGCATCCAGCGCATCCATGACTTTGGGCAGTGTCGTGCGGCCGTCCAGGGTGGGACCCACCGCCACCAGCCGCCGCAGCAGGTCTCCCACAGCCGCCGTCCTGCCGCTGCTACTGCCGTCCGGCTGCAGCTGCTGCTGCTGCTGGCATGGCCTGGTGGTGGTGGTGCTGCTGCTGCTGCTGCCGTCCAGTCGTATGCCAAGGGCCGCGTGCAGCTCCTCAAAGGCCGACAGGTCATGGATGGTCACGAAGCGATTCTCGCTGGCAGCCTGTGTCAGGGTGCCCGGGCACCGCAACGCATGGTAAACACGGACTCGCCGCATGCAATGAGCTTTCGACTGGCATGCAGAAAAAAGGCGCCGCCACCATGAGCCATTGCCGACAAGGTCCACTGCCGACATGCGCTGCTGCCATCTATGGTTTGCTTTGCGTGTGCCATGGGCTTGCTGGCCATGGCCCATGGGACGGCACCCCCACCCACCCACCACACACGGATCACCTTAGTGAATGACATCCTAGGCAGATCAAACTATTCGGAACGGGGATCGTCGTCTTCACGCGGAGCCGATTACGCCTTCTGGTCATCGGTATGCCAACGTGTGTTGCAACGTCTGTTCTACGTCTACCTCGTCATTTATAAAAATGCATGGAACCCCCACCCACCAGCAGGTATCGGTGCCGCAGCCGTGCCACCCCGGGGCTGAGGGTGGCCGCCAGCAGCACCGGCCTGACGCCCGCCTGCCAGCGCTGCTTGTGGAGCAGCCGTAGCTGGGAGAAGTGCCCTGGGCGAACAGGCAGGCAGGCGGGCAGGCAGGCAGGCAGGCAGGCAGGCAGGCAGGCAGGCAGGCAGGCAGGCAGGCAGGCAGGCGGGCGGGCGGGCGGGCGGGCGGGCGGGCAGGCAGGCAGACAGGCAGGCAGGCAGGCAGGCAGGCAGGCAGGGAATGGGCGGCAACGGCACCCGGGCAGAGCAGAGCAGATGACAGCAGGTCAGATGCAGGATGGCGGCCGAGAAAGAGCAAAAGAGCCCGCCACCAAGCCTGCTGTGTCTGTAGCCACTCCTGCAGATGGCAGCTACCACACAGAAGCATGACAGAACGTGGCGCCGCACAAGCCCCCGCCGCGTCACTCACTCTGCACCTGCTCCCGGGAGCCGCACGCCGCCGCAGAGAACTCCCGGAGACACTGTTCCGCGAAGGCGTAGTCGCCACCGGCACGCAGTGCCGCCCCTCCACCGCCGCCGCCGCCACCGCCACCGGCAGCACCACCACCACCACCAACGCCAACGCCGCCACCAGCGCCTGCGCCAGGCGCCGACCGGGGCAGGTGCTCGCGCCGGCTCGCCAGCGCTGCCAGCACCACCTGGATGCGGTACCGGGCCTCTTCGGCCGCCGCCGCCGCCACCTGCGCCGCAGCCGAGGCCACCCTGCCGTCAGCGGCGCCGCCGGGAGCCGCAGCGGCGCCAGCCGCACGCGCCGCCGAGGCCGCGGCCGCGGCGGCGGCGGTGCTGGCGGCGGCGGCGGCGGCAGCGGCCTCGCGCAGCAGCCTGCCGTACAGGTCAAGCAGCTGGGGCGAAGTCACGTGCGGAATGTGCGCCTCGATGGCGCGCAGCGCGGCCTCCCGTACACGCAGCTGCGCCGGCTGTGGTTGCTGCGGTTGCTGCTGCTGCGGTTGCTGCTGCTGCGGGAGCTGCTGCTGCTGCTGCTGCTGCAGGGGCGGCAGCAGCAGCGCGGCCCGCAGTAGCCGCTCCATCGCCGCCAGCCCCGTGGCAACGGCGCTTGCTGCGTCAGCGGCAGCAGTGGCAGCAGCTGTAGCAGCCTGCTGGCCGCCCGGCGCACCCGGCCCCGCCTGCGCCGAAGGTATCGTGTCAATCGGTGCCTGGTCCAGCGCGTGCGCCTGCCCGTGCTGCGCCTCTGTGAGGCGGATCAAGACCACCTCAGCCGCTGCTAGCGTCGCCAGCGCCAGGGAAGGGCCCTCCCTGGCAACGGCAACGGCGACGGCGCCGCCGCCGCCACCAAAGTGCTGCTGCTGCTGGTGGTGCTGGTGCTGGTGGGCACCATCTGTAGGAGTTTGGGAGTCCGTGAGCTGCAGCATCCCGACGGCGGCCAGGCCCACCCGCTGGAGCATTCCCCACACGGCCTGCTCGCCTGCGGCCCCCGGCACAACCAGCGCCGCCAGCAGCGCCGCCACCGGAGGCACTGCCGCCGCCGCCGCCTGCTGCTGGTGTTTGTGGAGCTCGCCTTTCTGTTGCCGCTGCCCCGGATGCTGACCCTGTGCTGCCGCCGCTACAGCCGCTACAGCCACATCACCACCACCACCACCAGTACCGCCACCACCACCACCACCACCACTGGCCTGCTCGCGCAGTAGCTGCTCCGCAGTGCTGACCATCAACGGCACCCCGAGCGCTACTGCCAGCCAGGCAGCGCAGTCGCGTGCGATCGCCAGCGGCAGCAGCCGCAGCGGTGGCGGCGGCGGCGGGAGCCGCACGTCCTGGCGGTGCGGCGGCGGCTGTGGGGGCCTTGCGGCCGGCGGTGCGCTGAAGCACAGCCGGACATACTCCAGCGCGCAACTGCACGCATGGCGGGGCGCATAGACACACAGTTTCATGCATGCACAGTTAGCTGCACAGTAAGGATGGATGAGACGAGGGCACGGATGTAAGTCATCTGCATACCGTACCGTACGGCTTCGAGCACCAGGCGCGCGACACCGCCAGCACGCAACCGCCCACCCTCCCACCCACCTGGTGGCCAGACCCGGGTCTAGCCGCCATAGCCGCTCGCCCAGCGCCCGACACATCAGCGGCAGCGCCTGCGGGTAGCTCGCCCGCACCGCCGCCGCCGCCTGCGCCGCCGCCTGGGCCGCCGCCGCCGCCAGGCCGCCTCCCTGCGCCGCCTCTTCACTGCTGCCGGCCTCTGTGGCGTCGCCTTGCACGCCCCACCGGCCACCGCCTTGCAACATCACGCCGCCGTAATCACGCCCCCAGCCATCCGCTCCGTATCCTCCTGCCTGCACACCGGACCGGGAGCCGCCCTCCGCGCGCTGCGCCCGCCTCTGCAACCCTGCTGGCCCTGATCCCGTTTGCCCCGTTGGCGCCACTGGAGCGCCCGCTGCCCCCGCAGCTGCCGCCAGCGCCAACGCGAAGCCGGCGTCTTGCGCGGCGTCCGCCAGTCGCAGCAGGTCGACGAGCAGGGCCGGAAGCGCCCTGCGGGCAGTGGTGCCGTCCAGACGGGTGCTGCTGGCGCTGCAGGCGTTGTTGGCGCGATTGGGGCCGTTGTTGTCCGCAGGAGGCTCCGAAGCACTAGGATGGAGGAGCGCAGCGGCCTCCGCGATGAGGAGGAGCGCCTGGGCCGTGCGGCGCGCGCTGTCAGCGGGGCAGCTGTGCGCTAGGAGCACCGAGGCGAGCAGAAGCGGGTGTTGCGCAGCGACCTGCTGGCTAGAGACCGCGACCAGCAGCGCGGCGAGCTGCTCCGAGCTGCAACATCGCTGTGCAAGTAATTTCACCACCTGGGCCGTGGGTGCGGGACTGCGCGGCAACAACAGAATCAATTGTTGCAGGCAGACGTGCAATTATTCCGTGGAAGCGCTTCGCGCACCTGATATCGCAGCGACAGTATGTCTCCAATTGATCTTGTAATTTTCGCGGGTCATCTAGTGAGCTTGCAAGGCGTAGCGCCACGCTGCTGGCCAGTGGCGAGTTGGCGGGAAACGCAGCTTGAGCGCGTGGCAAGGCCATTAGTCTCAAATTTACATCGCATGCATTGTCAAAACAAAGTATATGTAGCTTGGCAAGGTTGTGGCTAGTCCTCGGCCCACGCAGCATGACAAAGCAGCCCTCGCTCCCCTGCATGTCTGCGCCCGCCGGCCACGACCAACCTGACGTAGCCCGCGATGTCTAAAGCTCCGTGTACGTTCAATTCGGCATCGAGTAAACCACTTCTGCGGCGAAAGTTGTGGTCCTGGTAGCTGCTAGCCCAGTTCTCCTACAAGTCTCCTACTGGGGTCCCCTGCGCCTCGGCGGCCTCGCCCCGCACCCCACACCCCAACACCTCACAACTGGGTCTGTCCCATGCTTGTCGGGCATCCGGGAGGCGGGGACCTGTGCAATGCATAATAAGGTAAACCTCATCGCAATTTCGGCGGCCCCTTGCTTATAATCAAGCCACACAGAATCTAGGCAATGCAGGTGGCGTGCCAGTAGCAATCCAGCGAATGCACACTTACGTCCCGTCGTTCCCTACAGCTGTGCAACTCAACATGCGACTCTCCAGGAATCCAGGCCCCACCTCTGACCGTCTCAGTATCCAGCACATGCACAGATAGGTAGGTTGCATGTCGTAGGTGCATGTATGCATTGCTGTACATCAGGCCAGTCCGCCAGTGTGTGCGCAAGCACGTGCCTACGTACGGGCAAGGTTGAGCCGTAATTACTGCCTTCCGCTCGCCAAGCAGTCGATACGAGTCCCGCTGCATACTCTATCCGAACAATCCGGCAAGTCATGTACGATGCAAATTGTGCTGCGACGATAAGTTGTAAGTGTGCGATGACAGAATGTCTGTCTAGTATAGCGAGCGCGTCAAGCATCCAACAAGACGGCCATTGGTGCACAAAAGAATGGGTGCATGGTTGTATGATAGTAATAACAAGCATGTGCGCCAGAGGCCAGGGTGCACGTGCTTTGCAACTTCATGCTATGTAGTGACGCCTACTGTTCCCGCCAGCTTGAGCGGGCCACAAGCCTTGACGCCCACTAAATCCCAATCGCCTCCACGGGCCCGGCAGGCGCCATGTGCGCTGTTGCCTGCTGCTGCTGCTGCTGCTGCTGCCGTTGCTGCCGTTGCTGCTGGAGCGCCGGCTGCGGCGGTGCAGGCTGTAGCAGCAGTAGCTCCAGGGGGCGGGCCGCGCTGCCCGCCCACCGCGGCCAGCCTCCCCGCATGGTTCCCTCCAGCGCGGGAGACGAAGCGGGTGATAGTGACTGCCAACTGACCTGCCCGCCCAGCCCACATCCCATATTGCCTGCCAAGCCACGGCCGCCATCGCTGCCGCCGCCGAACAGACTGCCGCCGCCGCCGCCGCCGCGGCGGAACAAACGGCTGCTGCCGCCGCTGCCGCCGCCACTGCCGCTACCGCTGCCGCTAGCTCCGCCGTCGTGCCCGCTGTTATCGAGGTTTGTGTGCTGCCGGACCCCGCTGCCCCCAACCCCTTGGGTTCGCACTTCACCTCTGCGCGCGGCAGCAGCGAGGGCTGCCGTGTCAGGGGCGCTGGCAGCAGCGGTGTTGGGGGCGCCGTGCTCTTTGCCGTCACCCCAGCAGCAGTCCTCCAGCACAGCTACCCCACGGCTGCCGTCGTCCCCGGCACCGCTGCTTCCGGTGATGGTGGTGGAGGTGCAGACGGAGCCCGCTGCTGCTGCTGCGGCTGGCTCGGCTGTAGCACTCAGCAGCGCCGTCAGCGCAGAGGCCGTGGAAAAAGGGCCGGCCGCCGGCGGCACCGCTGCCCTGCCGGCAGCAGCGGCGCCGACAGTACTAGCACTACTAGCACTTCCGGCCGCCTCTGAACCTGCTGCAGCTTCTGCCACCGCCGTCGTCGCCGTGGCCGCCGCTGCTGCCTTGCTGGCCGTCGCTGCTACTGCTGCTACTGCCGCTGCTGCGGCGGCGGCGGCGGCAGCCTCGGCGGCCATGCCAAGCGGCGAGTCCGGCGAGGGCCGAGACACGCTATAGCTGCCCGGCCGCACGCAGTAGCCATGCGCCATAAGGGCGAGGCCGCGGCGCCCACCGCCCATGCTGCCGCTGCTACTGCTACTGCCGTGCAAGGCGCCGGCCGCGCCGCCGCCGGCGCTGATGCTGCTGCCACGCGAGCCAGCGATAATGAGGCTGTGGTTGTGGCTGAGGCTGTAGCCGCCGCTGCTGCGTCCAGGGAGCGGCCGCACCTGGGGAATGCGCACAGGCGGCGGCGGTGACAGCTGCTGCCACAGCGGCGGCGGCGGCGGCGGGGCCGCCACCGTCGCCGCTATCGTCATCGGGGGGATCACAGCAGCAGCCTGTGGCGGCAGCGGCTGTAGCTGCAGCAGCAGAGGCTGCGGCGAGTGCGGTGCGGGGAAGGGAGACGAGGACGTGGCCGCCGTCGCGACCCCAAGCCCGACCGTACCATCGCCGCCTCCGCCCCCGCCTCCACCGCCTCCGTTTTCGCTGCCCGGCGGCGTGCATGGAAGGGGCGTCAGCTCCTGCGATAGCGGCGGCGGCGGCGGTGGCGGTGCTGCCGTCGGCTGCGGCTGCAGCATTCGTTGAGGAAGGGTCCGAGGCAGCGACAGCGGCAGCGGCAGCGGCAGCGTCCGTGGCAGTTGAGCAGCTGCCATAAGCTGCGTGTGCTGCTGCGGCTGGCGCGACGGCTGTTGCGGTGGCGGTGGCGGCAGCGGCGCCGGCAGCGCGGACTGCGCGGCGGTGATGAGCGGCATGCCGCTGCCGCCCAGCAGGGCGCCGCCGGTGCTGATGCCGCTGATGCCGCTGATGCCGCTGATGCTGCCGCTGCCGCGGCGGCCGGCGCTGGCTAGGGATGAGCGCGGGGAGGCGGAGAAGGGGTACGTCGTGCCGGCGGCACCTGGGGTAGGTTGGGGTGTTGCGGGTAGCCAGCAAGCCCTTACGGACATGCGCTAAAATGCAAATGCGAAGTGGTAGAGATGATGCTGTCGGATCTAGCAGGCAGCAAGGAAAGCTGGTGCTCCACACTTGGTGGTCACCCCGCACCCCGCACCACTCATGCAACCAAACCCCCTCCAGCCGCCCATGGGGCCACCCACCACCAACAACAACAACAACAACGACACGTCGTCGCCCCGGTCGCCGCGTCGCCCTCCAGCAGGCTTCGCACCCCCCCCCCCACACACACACACCGCTGCTCTCTCTACCTCCTGCTCACCTGTCAAGGCGCCGTCCTGCAGGTGCGGGTGCTGGCGCTGGCGCTCCTCCGCAGTCGCCGCCGCCGTCGTCGTCGGCAGCCTGGCGGGCAGCGAGCTGAAGCTGTGGTTGCCGGCGCGGCCGCGGGCGCCGCTGGGCCCTGCGCGCTGCGGCCTGGGCTGCGGCGGCGGTGCCTGCTGAGCCGGCAAAGGCTTCGCTTCGGCGCGTTCCCGGCCGCTGCTGCCGCTGCCGTCAGAACTCCCGTCCTCAGCGCAGGCCGCGGCCGCCGCGCCCGACCAGCCCGACTGCAGAAGCGCTAGGGCCGAGGCAGCTGCGGTGGGAATGCCGGTACCGGCTGCCGTCGCCGCCGCTGCCACCGCCTGCTGAACGGCACTCTTCTTCTCAGTCTCCAGCGACCCTGGCGGCCATGCAGCGCCAGCCTCCGCCTCAGCAGCAGCAGGGGGGACCGCAGCCGCGGCGCCAAACCCGCCGGTGGTGGTAGCGGCTACAGCCGCGGTCGAGCGCAGCGACTCCGCCGGCGCCTCGTCAGCAGCATCCGGCTGTAGCAGCAACAGGCCCGGCAGCGCTACTGCCGCCAGGCCCCTCGCTACGGTTCCAAGCGCCGGCAGCCCGCCGCCGCCTCCTACGCTGCTGGCGCGCTCCCCTCCGGCGGCGCCTGCCAGCAGTGCCGCACTCAGGACGCCCAGCTCGCCGCTGTGGCTGTAGCCTTGGCTGAAGCCATGGCTGTAGCTGAAGCTAGCTGTGCTACTGCCGCTATCGGCGCGGCAGGCGGCGCCGCGCACGGCTGCAGCCAGGCTGGTAGGTGACACCGGTGGAGAGCCCGCTGCCGGTGCTGCATCCTTGCCCTCTGACAGCGCCGCCGCCGCCGCCGCTGCTTCTGCTGCATCTGCATCATTCACCGAGTCTGCGTTAGCCGCGTCCACCTCCCCTGCTGCCACCCCCCCGGCCACATCCGGTACCGGCGGCTCCTCCGCCGCTAGCAGCCGCCGCGGCGGCGGCGGCGGCGGCGGCTCCTCCCCTGCTAGCAGCCGCCGCTGCGGCGGCGGCGGCTCCGGCGGCAGGCCCTGCGTGCAATCGCATTCCAGTTCCAGCTCCTCCAACCCACCGAAAGCACCCGCATTGCTCTCCCTCTCGTCCTCCTCCTCTGCTCCCTCCTCATCATCATGCTCCTCGCACTCCGCATTCTGCTCGCCTTGGCCCCCTTCCAGCGCCGGCCGCCGGCCCTGCTGCTGCTGCAGCTGCTGCTGCTTCTGCTCGACCTCGTCTGCCGTGCTAACGCTGCTGCCCCCGCCGGCGACCGCGGCTGCCCGCAGCGGAGCCAGCGCCGCAAACAGCGCCCGCCGCGCCCGGGCTGCCGCTGCATCCGTGTCGCGGACCTCTGGTGCTTGGCCCGCGGCGCCCGCCGCCGCCGCCGCCACAGCCGCCGCCATCGCTCCCAGCCCCGGACACGGGATGCCCTGCCGCTCCACGCCAGCAGCGCAGCTGCTGCCACAGCCGCTGTCACCGGCCGCCGCCGCAGCAGCAGCCCCAACCGCGGTCGCACTGTCAGCTGGCGGCGCAGCCACAGCCGGGTGCAAGCAAGCAGTGTGTTCTGGCGGCTCCTGCGCGCGGGCGCCACTGATGTCGCCACCGCCGCCGTGACCGCCGATGACGGTAGCTGCCGCCGTCGAGCGCAGCAGCTGCACGGACAAGAGCGACTTGCTGCGCGGCGGCAGGCGCGGCGGCGGGTCGCTGACGCGCGCCGGCTTCGGCGAGCCCAGGTAGCCGACAGCGGCGCCGCCGGCACGCGCAAACGAGCCGCCGCCGCCGCCGTTGCCGCCGCAGAGCAGGGATCCGCTGCCAACAACAAAGCGGTCGCCAAATCCATTGTCCCCACTGGTGCCAGTGTCGGAGCGGTCGTTGGTGCTGCTGGTGGCGTGGCGTGTGGCCAGGGCAGGGAGGCACGCCGGCAGGTCACGGAGCGGAGGCGGCAGGGGCGCGCACACCAGTGGGCAGGCAGCGGCCGGCGCCAGCCGCCCCAGCCAGCCCGCAGCGGCCGGCGCCGCCGCGCCAGAGATTGCGCCCGCAGTATCACCACCACCATATGCAGCTGCTGGGGGTACTGCTGGGGGGGCCGCCGTCGCAGCGGTGTTTGGCGGCGCCGCTGGCGCCGTCGCCGGCGGCTGTGTGCCTGGCGCCGCCGCTGGTGCTGCTGCGCCCACGAGGGCGCTGGGCGCGTCAATGGCCTCCGTCGCCTGGTGCCGCTCAAGCGCCGGCGCCTGCTGCCGCGCGTTTGTGCGCCCGCCCGCTTGCCCCCTGTCGCCGCTGCCGCTGCCGGGAACGGCGCCGCTGCCGCTGCCGCTGCCGCTGCCGCTGCCGCTGCCGCTGCCGCTGCCGCTGCCGCTGGCGCTGGCGCTGGCGCTGGCGCTGGCGCTGCCGGAAACGGGGCCGATGCCTCGCAGCGGTGCTGGCGAACGCGGCGGCCGCGGGGGTGCTGCAACAGCCGCTGCAGCCGCGGTGCGTTCGTTCCCGCAGCTACTGAAACATTGGGGTGCGCTGCGCTCCGCCTCGTCACTTGCTGCCAGCCGCTCCGCCGCCGCCGCGGCCGCCACGGCAATCGGACTGAGGCTGACCGCGGGGCCACGTCGCGTGCCCGCGCCTGCTACAGCCGCGGCCGCAGCAGCCGCCCCGCTCACCTGCTGCTCAGCGCGCGGCTGTAGCTCGCAGCCACCAGCGTCATAGCTAGCGCGACCACCCGATTCAGCTGCGAGCCAGTGGTCCAGCGAGCCCACTTGCTCGCCGGCCGGCGGACTCATGTCCGTGCCTTGCGCGATAATGACTTCCAGAGCCGCACAAGGTTCGCGAGCAGGCTGCCTTGATGGCTTGTAAGGCGGCTCACGTGAGCAGTTCCTGAGCGGAGCAATTTCACAGCGCAAGTTCGAAGCGCGTTGCCGAGGTCGCCGGTCGCTCGCGCCGTGTTCGGTAGCACCGGCAGTGACTGTGCGGGGGCGCGCCCTGCTTATCGATGCTGCAGCTGCTGCTGCTGCTGCTGCTGCTGCTGCTGCTGCTGCTGCTGCATGGTGCGCTGCGCCGATTACAGCGATCTCGCGCGCGCGCTCGGTTGTTGACTTGTGTTGCCTCGCGGGACCGCGGACTGGCGACCCGAGAGCTCGTCGGGACCTGTCGGGACCCCGCGGGTCGCCGTCATCTCACGCATGCATCCGCACAATTGCAACTCCATGCCGGGACTGAGCCACCCCCGCGCCGCGCCACGCCGCACCACGCCGCGCCACGCCACGCCGCACCACGCCACGCTGCCCGCACTCACTTGGGTAGGTCTTGAGCGGCCTTCTGCCGCACCATGTGGGATGCTGTGGTGCGTACGGCTGCCCGCTGTGCCTGCTGTGGGCGCAGGTGGGGCGGCTGCCGTGGTGCCGCAGGGCATGCGAGGTGGTGGAGAGTACAGGGGGGCGGCGTGGGGGGGCGGCGAGGTCCTGCCCCCCGCCCCTGCCCCTCTGCCCGGCTGCCAGCAGGAAGCCAGCAGGGGCGGGCGGCGGGGGGCAGGGCGCCGTGCGCATGCGAGTGCTGCTGCCCCTGTCCCGCGCCATGATGTTTGCCACGGCGCAATGACATATTCGTAGACACCAGCAAGCAAAACAACAAGGGCAAGTTACAATCACGAGGCCCCGACGAAAAAGCAAACGCGAGGAGTCAGCACATGTCCTGCGCCGCCCTGAGTGCAGCTTGATTTACTTGCCCGCCAAAACAAACGCACGGGAGCTTTGCTGCACTTCATTTCCCAGCCGATGAATGTTTACGCCCCCCCTTCGCCTCAGTTCGTTGACGCCATACACCTGCAGTACCTAAAAGCTAAAAGCTCATACACATACACGGGCACGTACCTAACTACCCACGCCTGCTACTACAGTATATCACACATCCACCCGACACCCGGGCGCAAGAATCGCCAAACACGCGTTTTAGAACGTTAAGAATCTGGCCCCACACCGACGGCAGTAGCAATAATCACATGTGTCCGTGTCCCCGTCTGCACCAATCGAAGCGGGGAACCATGCGTGTTCCACAGCCACAACACAAGCAGAAGGGCCATGGGGCAAAAACTTCCATGTTGTTCCTCTTTAAGCTCCGACGTACTCCTCATCCACTCCACTTCTCACATATGTAATATGGAACTTTCAAGATGACCACACAGAACGCCCCAAAGCCACCAACCTGCTCCGTGCCCACGCTATGCCCATGTCTGCCTGCTTGCCGTCCTCCGCCTCCTACTACCACGCGAGGCATCATACACAAACGCATGCCCCACCACCCAGCCCGCTCACCGCCACCCGCACATATTATGCGTGCGTTCCAGTCGCGCCCGCCACCTCCGCACACCCACCCCTCCCACCCCAACCCCACACAGCCACTCGCTCACACAGTCATTCGTTCACGCCCCTCCCTCCTCCTCCTCCCTCACGCGTACGAGTCCTCCTCCATGTACGCGCTGCTCATTCGCCGCCGCTCGGTGTGCGCCACCCGGCTGCGCGTCCGCTGCAGCGAGCGCATGCGCGCCTCAAAGCTGTCCAACTCCGCCATCTCGCCGTCCAGCAACGCCTGCCGCCGCTCGTCCTCCGCCGCCGCCTGCGCCGCCGCCACCGCCGCCGCGCGCGCCGCCGGCGTCTCCGCCGCCTCCGCCGCCATGCGTTCGTACACGTGGATGAACGTCTTCTTGGGCAGCGGGATTGCGCCGCCGCCGCCGGCGGCGGCAACCTCCGCCGTCGCGCTGAGCGTGGCGTTGAAGTGGTTGGCGGCGGCGGCCTGTGCCGCTGTCAGTGGCCCGCCGCGGCCGGTGTAGACGGAGCCCGCCGGCAGCGCCGTGGACGGCCGCGGCTTGCTGCCTGAGTAGTACGGCATGGATCCGCCGCCGCCGCCGCGAGCCGAGCCGGATCCATAGTCCCTGGACTCAAAGGTTCCGTTCCGCCCCAGGGCGCCGTAGTAGCGCGAGGTCGCGTCCGCCGACGGCGGCGCGATGCCGCCCATGCGGCCGCCGCCGCCGCCGCCGCCGCCGCTGCCTTCCTGTGAGCCGTAGCCCGGCACCGAGCCCGACCCATAGCCGTTGTGCGCATGCTCGGCCGCTGCCACGGCGCCCAGCTCTGCGTACGCGGAGCGCGGGCGCATGCCGCTGCGCGTGTAGCGCGCCGCCTGCTCCAGGCGCTGGCGGCGGAAGGTCTCGCGCTGCTGCTCCGCCCAGATGTTGTGGCGCGCCTGCTCGGTCTGGCGCTCCGCGGCTTTGGCCATGTCCTGCTTGGCCTGGATGAAGTCCAGGACCTGCGCAACGCCGGCAGTCGCGGTGCGGCAAACACAGAGCGCATGAAGGGGTGTGTGTGTGTGTGAAGGGACGGAACCAACCGACCGACCGACCCCAGCTCGGTTCAGCGCACATGGCATGCCAACCGAGCTCCCTTCCAATACCCTTCTTCCGCCCCGGCGCCGCTCTTGCATCCGGGCGCCTGCCAGTGCGCCAGTACATGCCTTCCCGTGGGCCCCCACCCACCCACCCACCCACCCACCCACCCACCCACCCACCCACCTACCCACCCGCCGCACCCGCCAGCCCCTCACCCGTTTATCCCACCTCACCCCTTCTCCCATCGCACCCTAGCCGCCCACGCTCACAGCGCACTTGCTTACCCAATGGGAACGCCCTTCCATGAACCCCTCACCCCGCCCTCACCCTTGCATCCCCTCACCCCTTTGTTCCCTCACCGCCTCCGCCCCCCGCTTCCCCCATCCCTCGCCCCACCCTCACCTGCATGTGCCGCGCCACCTCGCGGGGGTCGTTCTCGAAGAAGCTGACCGCCGCCCACTTGCTGCCGCGCGGCACGTCGCTGGGCCGCACGCTGCGGCAAGCCGCCACGAAGTTAGAAGCGTGCGCCACCGAGCCCGCCTCCCAGGCGCGCGTGGCGCCGATGGCGGCCGGGTCCGAGCCGATGAGGGAAAAGCCGCTGATACTGGAGCCGTTGGCATTCGGGTCCAGGCCGTCGGCGGAGTCGGTGGTGCTGCGGCGGCTGCGGGAGGAGGAGGCGCGGCCGCGGGCGGTCAGGCTGAGGCTGGCGGCCTTGGAGGCCGCCTGCGGCAGTCGGTGGATGCCGGCCCGGGAGTGGCCGGTGCACCTGAGGGTGGGTGGGTGGGTGGGTGGGTCGCGGGCGGTGGGGGCAGGTCACGGTGCGTTAAGGGCGGGCATGGGTGGCAGGGTCGTCAGGGGTCCAGCACGGTGGCAGTAGTTTGGCACCAGAAATAGGAGGCGGTTTGAGTGTGCGCAAGGGGGCTGTGTGGTCGAGCCTCGGCATAACCCTGCCAAGTAGGGTGACTAGAACGCCGACGTCAACAGTTCGCACGACTCACAGGAAGTGGCCCACGCCGCCGCGTCCATAGGCGTGCGACGGAAATAAAAGCGCTGGGTCCGACGTGTGCTTGATGGTTAGCAGGTCGGTTTGCAGCAGGTTGGGACTCAGCGGTTCGACTGTGAGCGCCATGGCCCCACCCTGCAAGTAGTGGACAACGCCGGGTGCATAGCATGAGGTTACTGAGGTCTGTGAGTGAGAACGGTAACCCGCAGCGCCTAGAGCGGCCTGTGTGCGCAGCGCCCGGCGCTCATGCGAACTCTATAACCCGCGGCCCAACTTTGGCAGAAGCTCCAGTTAGCTGAATCTATGGGTAATTCGTAGTGCTTACAGATGCGCCCGTATTGTCCTCGCCCTCGCTTGCCTTATGCGGAGCACAATCCTCCGATGTTACAGCCCGTGCTGCGAGCTGAGGATATCGGATTGTTTTCTACCGAGCAATGGATTGTCAGGTGGCAGCTGCAACCAGGTCGCAAACGTCCCTAAGTGAAGTTGAAGAACCAGGGTTGCGAAGTTGCTTTGCTTGAGGGAGCCAACGCTTAGTAAATTATATATTTATTACTGATAGCTAGCTTTGTGAATAGGCTTTTGATCTGAATAACAGAGCCTGGGGCAGCAGTGGAGGCCAAGTTGGCCATCCCGACACTCGAAGCCAGTTGGCCGTCTCATCGCTTCTTCCATGCCTATGATACAAGTCTATCAATGCATACACAATCAGAAGGAATTTTATGCGAAATCCATAGAACGAGGTTTTGCCGAAACAAAGTTGCAAAGTGTCCCGCGCCGCGCTCGCAGCGAGCGTGTGACTCAGCAGTAGATTCTATTGAAATCATGTCACAGATGTTGTGTTGACGCTGAATAGCAAGGAGCTTGCACTCTGGCGTCCATTGTAGGCAGGAACACTCCTTGCGCGAATAATCCAGCTGCGAGCGCCATGTCGTTGGAGGGAGACTTCTCTGATGACGCCGATTTTGTCCAGGAGGTGCGACAGGGAGGACGCGGGGTGGGGGCATTACCTCGACTGCATGCGCGGCGCAGAGCAGAGCTCCCCATGCATCCCTGCGGGTGCGGAAGACACTCTAATTACGTCACAGCATGGAAGGCAGTCTCAGACCGCAACTTGAAATCAGCGCGAGATGTGCCCGGGAGTGATTGTGAGTGTGCCAGCCGCACTCTGTGAATCTTCTAGCCACGGAATCCGTAGTGGGTTTTCCGGTGAGGGCAAGTTGTTTTGGTAAGCGGGGGTGAGGCGCCACGTGCCCTCCTCGGCGGGCGCAGTGTTGAGCTGCGGGGGGGGGGGGGGCGGGGGGGGGGCACCGCGGACTGTGCGCACTTGTGGTCGCGCCAATCGCGTTGTGCTGCACCACGCACAGGATGACACGTTCGATGCCGACGAGGGCACCTCGGAGGACGAGGTGGAGCGAAAGATAGCCGTGGAGCACGCCAAGTACAAGCAGGCGCAGGCGAAGCGGCAGGAGGAGGTGAGCGTAGACATGGGGAGCGCGGCGCGCGCACCACACTTTTCACAGCAGGCGTGTGGGGCCGCACTTCGGTGTGGCGCTGGGCCAACCGCGCACACACATGTGCCACATCGTGCGTCAGGGGCAGCGCTTCCTGCATTGGTCAACTGCACACCCAACATCAAGAAAACTGAGGGGTTGTTGTGCTGTTGTGCTGTCCTGGCGTCTGGGCTGCACAGGTGCGCGCCAACCGGTCATGGAGTGCCCCGCCCATGGAGTCACCGCGGCCGGAGCAGCAGAAGGAGCGGGAGCGGGAGCGCCAGGCGCGCGCGTCGCAGCACGACGGTGAGTCTGGGTGCCAGCGCTGAACCGTTACTGTAGGGGCGCGGGTCGCGTCGGGCAGAGCAGCTGGGACGCAAGGGCAGCCGACCGACCACCAGGTCGTGCACGCGCGATTGAGGCCGTGCCCACTGCGCCTGATTACGCCCGATGAACCATCACAAGCCCTTTTCGACCTTAACTGCGTCGCGTCATCCCCGCTTCCTCTCCTGCCTCTTTTCGTTCTGGTCGTGCAGCGCTGCCCGACCCCACGCCGCGTGCCGAGTACGAGCCGCCGCCGCGGCCCTACCTGCCAGCACAGACCAGCTGCGGCGCCTCCAATCTGTCCTACCTGTCGCGCCCGCAGAGCGCTGAGCCGCGCGCGCCATCGCGGCTGTCTAGCAGCGGTGAGGGCGGCCGGGGGCTGGGCTTTGGTTGGGGAGGAGGTGCGGCATTGGGGGGGGCGTCGTAGGGGGCTGGCTGTGTGGGCGGCTAAGGCGGCGTACGGGTCACGTAAAAGGCGAGTGGAGCTTTCGGCAATGGGCACAGCCACGGCCAATCACGTCACATCCTCGGCACCCTGACGCGCCGTGCCCTGCGCTGCTCCTTAACCTGCTGCCCGCGCAGGCACCCGCGGCGGTGGCCTGGGCAGCAGCCACACGCCCGCCTCGCTGTCCGGCATTGAGGAGGAGGCGGGCGAGCCCAGCTCCGGGGGCAACGGCGCCGGCGGCGCCTCCCGTCAGGCCTCGGACGGGGGCCGCGGGCCGTCTGGCACCGGCTTCAGCAGCCCTGCCGGCCGCGGCGGGGGCGTGGTTGATGATGAGGCCACAGAGGCGGAGGCCTCGGCCGCGCCGGCCGTGGAGGAGGAGGAGTCGCGGGAGCCCTTGCCGGAGCTTAGCGGCGGTCGCGAGGGCGACCAGGGGCCCGGCGGGCGGGGCGGCGCGGCGGAGCCGGAGCCGGAGCCCTCGGCGCCCGACGAGCCGGAGGCGGAGGAAGTGACGGAGGACGGCGCAGGCCACTCGCTGGGCGGCGGCGAGAGCAGCCACGGCCAGGGCAGCCACGCAGCCCTGGCCGCATCCTTCTCGCTTCGGCCGCAGGCGGGCCGGCCGGCGCTGGAGGAGGACAGCTCGGCGCCGCCGCCGGAGGAGGAGGACAGCGGCGGCCGGCGGCCCAGCGACGGGCACCAGCACCACTACGGGCACGCGGCTGCGTCGTCCGTGGGCGGCGCCTCGCACCGCACCGTGCCGCCGCCGCCGCCCGAGCCGGCGATGGCGATGCGGGGCTTCGTGGAGCCGCTCGAGTATGAGCGCTCGGAGGTGCAGGAGGAGGAGGATGAGGATGAGGAGGAGAAGCAGGTGGAAGAGGAGGAAGAGGAGGATGCGTATGAGGACGACGCGTTTGAGGACGAGGGGGCGGACGAGGAGGAGGAGGAGGAGGACAAGCCGGCCGCGGCATCGGCGGAGGCGTCCTACTCCAGCGCGCCGCTGGTGGCGCCGCCGGCGGCGGCCTCGGTGCCGACAGGCGTGCCTCCCATCCCCAAGTTCGGCGCCGCCGCGCAGGACGACGAGGATGACGAGCAGCTCCTCCGCCGCGCTGCCGCGGCAACAAACGGCCGCGGCCTCGCCGCGTCCGCGGCAGCGGCGCAGCCGCCGCCGCCGCCACCGGCGCCCGCGGCGCCGGAGCTGCTGCCGCCGCAGCAGTTTGCGATGCAGCTGTTGAAGCACGACCTGGAGGTGCTGCCGCAGCACCACAAGGCGGCGGCGGACGCGGCGGCGGCGCGGCGGCGGCCCACGTCGGCGCGTCCCGCCGGCGCCGGCCTGGCGGCCTTCGGCTACCTGGGCTACCACATCCCGGAGGAGGGCCTCACCGCGCCCACCGGCGTCCGGACCTCCAGCGGCGGCAGCGGCCGCCCCGGCTCGCCGGGACGCGAGGGCTCCGCTGGCGCGGCGGGCCTGGCGGCAGGGCCGTCGCTGACGACGATCCGGGTGCCGGGGGCGAAGGGAGCGGGCGAGGAGGAGGGTGGCGCGGCCGGCCGGACCACGTCAGCGCCGCACATGCGGCCAGAGGTGGCCGAGCCCGCCGCCATGCCTGCCTCGAGCTTCATCGGCGCCACGCGCGACATGCGCGCCGCCGGGCGCGGCCTCCCCCCGCTGTCGGGCCAGGCCCCGGGCGGCGGGCGGCCGGGCAAGGCGGCCGGCGCCGGCCGCAGCGGCGGCGGCGCAGCCGCAGGTGGCGCCCCTACCGCTGCGGAGGGCGGCAGCCCACCCACGGAGGCGTCTCTGTCGGTGCTGGACGAGCAGGAGGCGCACGCGGCGCAGAACCGCATCAAGTTCGATGTGTGGCTGGACGCGCTCAGCGGCAACCACCAGGCCGCCGCCCCCGCTGCCAGCAAGGCCGGCGGCGACGACGGCGCCGCGGGCGCAGGCGGCAGCCGCCGCTCGCGGCCCATGACCGCGCCCGCCACCGGCCGCCGGCGGCCGGTGTCCGCGCGCCCTGGCGCCGCCGCCGCCGGTGGGCCCGTAGGCGGCGCCGCCGGGGGCGTGTACGGGGTTCAGCCGTACGCCGTCAACGTGCCCAAACCCCTGGGCCGGCCCATGTCCGCGCAGCCGCGCCCCACCTCCGCCGGCCGCGGCGGCGCGCCGCCGCCGCTGCCCGCCGGTCCCGTGGACGTGCCCGACCGCGCGCAGGCCGCCGCCGCCGCCGACATGCCCGTCACCGTCTCCACGTTGCCACCGGGCGCGCTGGGCGCACTAGCCGTGGGCGGCGGCACCGCGGCCGTGGAGGTGGCGGGCGTGCCGGTCAGCGTGTATGTGGCGGACACGCTCAAGCGCATCATCGAGGCCAACCGCTGGCTGGCGGTGCTGGGCGTGGCCGGCAAGCGCTACCGGCTCAAGGACCGCTACAGCAACATGACCGTGCAGCTTATCGAGGAGATGGCGCCCATGCAGTACGACGCGCACGCACAGCATAAGTACGGCGGCGCCGACGACGCGCAGGGCGGCGGCGGCGGCGCACACCATGGGGGCCACGGAGGGCACGGGCACGGGCACGGGCAGTACGGGCATTCGCCGTACGGCACGGACGGTGCTGGCGGCGCCACCGGTGCTGGGGGCGGCGGTGGCGGCGGCGGCAACGTGACGGTGCTGAAGGAGCTCACTCTCAAACAGTTCCTGTCCGGCCACTCGCGGCTGAAGCAGCAGGCCAAGCGGCTCAGGCAAGCCGCGCTGCCGCCGCCGCCGTCGCTACCGCCGCAAGGTCTGGGGCTCACGGACGGCATCGGCGCGGGGCCCTCGCACCGGCCCTTCTCGACAGGCCCGGGCGGCGGTGCGGGCGGCAGCCGCTCCCGGCCTGTGTCGGCCATGCCCCACAGCGGGGGCCATGCTGGGGCCGGCGGTGGCCCGGCGGCATACAGTGGCGGGGGCGGCAGTGGTGGCGGCGCGGCGCCGCGGCCCAGCAGCGCCAACCCAGCCTACGGCCGCACGCCGCAGTTCGGCGGCACCTCTTTGCCCGGCGCGCCCGGCGGCGCCAGCTTCACCGGCCTAGCATCGTCCAGCAGGCAGCCCCGCAACAAACACAACAGCGGCGGCGGAGCCGCGCCGCCCGCACACCACCGCACCGCCTGGGGCGCCGGGGCCGGCGCCAACAGCAACAGCGCCGCCGGCGCGCCCCTGCCGTACGTGGTGCGGTCCGTGTCGGCCACGCACGGGCAGGGCTCGGCGGCGGCGCCGTACCACGGCGCTGGGGCGCTGGCTGACGAGGAGGACGAGGACGATGAGGGGGCGCTGGTGGTAGAGGCGGACGAGCGCGGCGACGTGTCGCGTGCGGTGCGGCAGCAGCTGGGCGGTGCGGCCGAGTACTGCCAGGCGCGACGGGCGGAGATCGCACGGCTGCGCAACATGATGCCGTACGCATGAGCGTACGAAAAAGCACTGGCAGCACTGTGTTAGTTCTCGTGCCGTGGTTGTTTGCGGCTTTTGTTTGCGGCTGGACATGCCGACGGCGTGCTTGGCCTGTCCCGGACAGTGGTGTGTGTGGTGCCGCGCGGCGGCTGGTTGGTGTGCTAGGATGTAAAAGGCGGAAGTGGCGAGGAGCACCGCCCGTAGCGTTAAGAGTACCTAGACAATGAGCTCACTAGCTCTCATATTAGCCAGGAGCCGAGCAAGCCCGAAGGCAGGAGGCTTCGGGCATGTGCATACCGTACTACGAACACAGAAGCTAGTCAGTGACTGGGGAGGTGGCGGCTGGCGCTGCAATGGTGCCATGGGGTGAGGAGGGAGGCAGCAGCAGGAGCGGGCTTGTGTGCGCGCGTGACGACAGGGGGCTGACACTCCGGTGCGATGCGGGAGTAAGGGTGCTGTACCAACAATGGTTACTATCACTGTTTCCGCACGCTGTGGCCCCCAGCCGCTGCCTGTAGGGGAACTTGGTGCCGCGGGCGCGCGCGTGTATGTTGCAACCCTCGCTACCATTGATCTCGCACGGCCGCCACGCGTTTCCCCATCCACCAGCCCTGCCCGCGATTATCTCCCCCCTCTTATCTTATTGACCCACACCGTCCACATGGATGGCTGCCCCCTCCCAAGACACGGCGTTCAGGTTCATTATTCTAGGTTCCAGCTTGGGTTCCAGGACACTTAAATTGCACATCCTAATCGGATGAAAGCTGGGCAAGTTCCTAGAATATATATGCAAGCGCTGGTCATGCGTCCTGGTCGCATCCGCGCAGCATGGCGAAGCGCTGGTCGGTCACCTTAGGTCTCGCCGCACCACCATTCCGGACATGCGCTATATTGCGAAAACGAAAGCGAATGCACGCATTCATATTGCTGTAGTCTGCAGCAGCCGGACGCGCCGCCCTCAGCAAGCCGCCACCGGCCACCCCTGCCGCATTGCCCCGCCGCCCTGTTTCCAAACCGCGGCCCATCCCCTCCAGCTTCAATGTCTCACCAGGCGCCGCCACCTCCGCGGGCACCAGCACGCGCAGCAGCCGCAGCCAGCAGCAGCCGGCACGAGAGCAGGCTTACGCGGCCGCGGAGAAAGATTCCACTACCTCAAATCTCACGCATACATGTGTCAGCCAAATTCAGAGACACACATCATATGCGACATGCAGTAACGTATACCTTCCTGGCATCCAACGATGGTTCATCCCAGGTCGCGTTCTGGGCGGTCTTAGTCATCACCCGACTCATCCGGGCCCACGCCCCACCTGGCCCGCCCCTCCCCTTGCCCCACCAACGCACTTCATGCTCATGATTCCCTCGCCCAGCTTAGACAACGCACGGAGGCTGGCAACGTGGGCTCCTGGGCTCCTGCCGCACACCCGAGCACCCGAGCCGTGCTGCCCTCCGCCCAGCCGCCTAGCAGCACGTGCCACCCAGCAGCACGTGGCCGCCGCCGTCAAGCCGGCATTGCGCCATCGGGCACCGGCCCCGCTAGCCCTGGCACGTGAAGTGCGCGCGCGAGCCATTGCCAACACACCACAGGTCCACAACCCTCGCCGCTAGCTCCTAGCACCAGGCACTTGGCCATCCCAGCGGCGGGTCACGCGTGTCCAACCCAGGCCCGACCAGGCTCACACGCCTCCTGCCGCCGCCGCTGCGGAGGACGCAGCCGCCGCCATGGCCATCAGGGTGGCGATGGGACTGGGGCTGTGCGCCGCGGCCGCCGCCGCGGCGGCGCTGTCCTTCTTCCCCCTTGCAGCTGACGCATCAGCGGCACCCGACACGAACGCCTTCGTGCAATCGTCAGCCCTGTCGTCAGCTGCGGCGCCGGCCCCGAAGGCTGCAGGGCTGAGGTTCGGGAAGGCGGCAAAGCCGGACTTGATCCACTTCTCGAAGTCGGATCCGGCGCCGGTCGTGACGGAGGCAAGGCGGGGGTCACGCAGCACCTGGGCCTGTGGGTGGGCGTACGGGAGTGCGTGTGAAATGGAGGCATGTGGGTGGCAGGTTAGCTTTGTAAGGCCGCCATTCCAGCCAAAGCAGCGGCGCGCTTAAATGCGGCCCTCCCCACCGGCCCCCCATACACGCACTGCTACCAACCGCGCCGTACACTCACGCTGCCGTACACGTGAAACTCGGACAGCTCGGTCCGGTACTCGGACAACGAGAAGTTGGTTGCGGCGGTTGGGCCCTTGAGCCGCACCAACGACCTGTCGTAGGCGGCCGCCGCGTCGCGCTCGCCCTCGAACAGCCCGAGGTAAATGTGCTTGGAGCCGGGGATGCCGATGCGGCTCTCCCAGCGCCCACTGGGATGCGCGGTCACGCCGCGGTAGCTGGAGGAGCCGCGGGAGAAGCCCTGAGCGCAAGGAAGGTAGGGCGGGAGCCAGGCGCGGCGTGCGTGTCAGAATCTGCTTCACGTAATCAAAAGCTCTGTGCGCGCATGCTGGTGTCTTTCATGCTGCCAGCGACACAACGCATGCTCCTGCCCGCATGACCCCCACATCCGCACGCCCGCAAGCAACAGCACGCCCACCTGGCTCTGCCTCCGCACCGCCATGATGAGCTCCTCCAGGCTGATGTGCGGCAGGCTGGCCAGCAGCCCGGCGTAGCGGCCCAGCTCGAAGTTGGTGCGCACGCCGGCCTTGGCGCCCTTGCACTTGAGCGCCGCCACGTCGTAGGCCTCGGCCGCGTGCGCCTCGTCCTCATAGCCGCCCAGATACACCTGGCGGCCCATCTCCTTGACCCAGATGTGGGCCTCCCACCTGCGGACGGCGGGGGCGGCAGCAGCGATGGGGAGCAGCGGTTGGGGAGCGACAGCAGGGGCATCGGGTAGGGTCAGCAGGGCTGCCATTCAGCAAGAACAGAGGTTACCGTATCAGGCGGCGGGACACGTGTGCAAGAGACCGGCCGCTTTTCAATTATGTTACAATTGCATGAATGTCCCCTCGGGCCCTCGCTTCATTCGTGGCACGCCCCCTCGTCACTCGCCCACCTGCCGCTGCGGCGGTGGCGCGTCACGCCGCGGTACTGGCTTGATCGCTTCTTGCAGCCGCCCTCGTCATCCTCCGCCCCAGCAGCCTCCACTGCAGCCGACACCGCGACCGGCGCAGGTTTGTTTGCGGCAACAGGCGTAGCGGAGGCGCCGCCGCTGACGGCGCGGCGCTTGCGACTGCCGCCAGCCGCGTCGCCGCCGCCACCGCCGCCACCGGCCCGCGCGCCGCCGCGTGCCTTCTTAGCGCCGACCGAGCCGTAGCGTGGTGGCGGCGGTGCCTCCTCTTCTTCTTCCATCTTGATTTCGGCCTCCTCATCCTCGTCCTCCTCATCCTCGGCCTCCTCTTCCTCGTCGGCCTCGGATGCGGAATAGTCGTCGTCATCACCGCTGGCAGCACCACCCGCGCTCTGGCCGCTGCTGCGGGCATGAGCAGCGATCTGGTTCAGGGCCGCCACCGCCGCAGAGCGCTTGGGGGCGCGGGAACGGCTCTGCATGGCGGTGGGGGCCGACGGGGACCTTGGCGGCTGCGGCTGTGGTACGGCTGCCGCCGCCGCCGCCGCCTTGGCTGCCGTCGCTGCATCAAGAGCGGAGCGCTGACACTCGTGGGCCTTCTGAGTCTGGACATCCCCCAGCGCCTGATGAGCTCGCTGCTCCAGAGCCGACGACGCTGCGCTGCGCGGCGGCAGGGATTGCCTCAGGGGTGCGAAGCGGGGCGAAGCGGCAGCTGCTGCTGCTGGCGGCTCGTAGATGTGTGGGCCTTCACCGTCATCATCCCAAGCGCCAAGACTCGGATGCTCGTCATGGGATGCAGCAGGTGGCCGCACCGCACCCGCCGCAGGCAGCTCCGAGCCAAACGCCGCCGCCGGCGGCAGCTGGCTGCTGGCGGGCTGGCGGCAGCCGCCATCATCACTGCCGCTGCCGCTGCCGCTGCCGCTGCCGCTGCCGCTGCCGCTGCCGCTGCCGCTGCCGCTGCCGCTGCCGCTGCCGCTGCCGCTGCCGCTGCCACTGCCGCTGCCGCTGCTGCTGCCGCTGCCGCTGCCACTGCCGCTGCCGCTGCCGCTGCCGCTGCCGCTGCCGCTGCCGCTGCCGCTGCCGCCGTCTCCGCTACGGCCGCCAACGCTACCGCTGCTGCCGCTGCCGCACAGCAGGTGATACATGTGGCTGGTGACCGCGGCAGCCCCGGCAGCAGTGCCTGTGGCAGCGCTCGCGCTGCTGCATTCTTTGGCACAGGTGCCATTCGCCGCCTTTGCCTCCTCCGCCGCGGCGGCGGCCGCGGCGGCGGCTAGACGGAGGTAGGCTCCGTACCCCGCGGGCGCTTTGTACGGCTGATGTGGCGACGGCTGCGGCGGCGGCACACCACCGTTGCCGCCATCAGGAGAGGGCTCGCCGCTGACATCCTGCTGGTCAGTTTCAAGGGCGCCGCCGTTGGCGGGGTCGTCAATAAGCAGCAGCAGCCGGCAGTCAGCCCTGGCCACGGCCACGGCGCCGGTCGCCTCGTCCTCCTCCGCCGCGCCGACGGAGCCGCCGCTGAGCAGCGCCGCCATCGCGACACGCATGCCCTCCGCGTCCTCACTGCCGCTGACGTCACCGCCCGTGAGCTGCTGGATGAGGCCCGGCGTGGCGGCGCCGCTGCCGCGGCGGCTGAACACCCCGCCGCCGCCGGCGCCCGGGTGGTTCCCCGCCGCCGCGCCGACGCTATCGCTCCGGCACAGCAGCTCGCGCAGCACAATGCTGCAGTCGCTCAGAGCGCTGGACTGACGCGGCCGGAAGCCGGTTGGCGTGGCGGCGGCTGCAGTTGCAGCAGTGGCTGTAGCAGCAGCAGCAGCCGCAATGCCAACGCCAGGGGCTGTGGCGGCAGCCGTGCCGGTAGCAGCAGCAGCAGCGCCGGACTCCATGGTCGCGGCGGACGCGGGCTCGACATCGTGGGCTTCACAGGGGACCTGGCCGTGGCCGTGGCCGTGGCCGTGACCGCGGCTGGCTTGCGGTGGCAGTTCGGGCGGCGCAGGTGGCGGTGGCGGCAGGATGCCCGCCGGCGGCAGCGCCGGTGCCGGCGTTGCGGCTGGCACTTGGGTCTGAGGACGTGCACACGGCTGGTAGCTCTGTTGGCTCTGGTGGTGTTGGTGAAGGTGGTGGTGGTGCTGCTGAGGCTGTGGTGGCGGTGGCGGCGGCGGGTCAGATCCCTTGTACATGGGCGGATAGCGAATGTGATGCTGGCACTCCTCGTGGTGCTGCTGCCAGCCGCCGCCGCCGCCGCATTCGGGAGCCGTCACCGCGTGGTAATGATGATGATGTTGATGGTGGTACTCGGGAGCCACGTGGGCTGGCAGGTGGTGGGTCGGCGGCACAGCAGGTCGCGGCTGCGGAGGCATCATCATCATCATGCCGTGATGGCTGTGATGATGATTATGATGGTACGGTGGCGGCGGCGGCGGCGGCGGTGGTGGTGGCGGCATTGCGTGGGCGTGGCTCCTGTATTGCCAATGCAACGGCGGCGGCGGTGCGTGCCCATGTCCGTAGCCGTAGGCATACCCGTAGACATAGCCGTCGCCGTAGCCGTAGGCGGGGCGAGTGGAGTGGGCATAAGGTGCAGGTGGTGGCGGCAATGGTGGTAGCTCTGCCGGCGGTGGGGGCGCATCCGTGAAGGGAAGATGGTGGCGTGACGACGGCGGCGGCGGAGGTAGCGCATAATCGTACAAGTCGTACACGTGAGGAGGCGGCATGGTGTGCGCCGGAGCGTGCGGCGGCAGCGCATAAGTTGCCGGCGCGGCGCTGGGCGGCGCCGATGGGTATTGCTGTGGCTCGCAAGGTTGCTGCTGCTGCTGCTGTTGCTGCTGCTGCTGCTGCTGCTGCTGCTGGTGGTGCTGGTGCTGGTGCTGGTGCTGTGCAAGCAGACGCGCAGCCGCTGGCTGTGTAGGAGCGTGCTGCGTCGCAGTGGTGACGGCGGCGGCGGTGGCGGCAGTGGTGTCCTCATTCCCTGCCGTCAGGGCCTCACTGTAAGGCGCTGCCTGGACAACAGCAGTGGCAGCATCGCTGCCGCCGCCGCTACCACCGCCGCTGCCGGCCCCCGCAACCGCTCGCCGCGCCGCGCTGCAGTAGTCATTATTGTTGCCGCCGCCGCAGCCGTCATGCCCCGCCGCAGCGTCCGCAGTAGGGCTGGCGGCTACGGCCGCAAAGGGGCTCACGGTCCTGCTGGGCGCCGTCAGCAGCGCGGCCGGCGGCGGCGGCGGCGGATGTGGATGTGGATGTGGATGTGGATGTGGATGTGGATGTGGATGTGGTGGTCCATGAGTGCCCAGCTGCCAGCTGCCGGCGGCGCCCACTGCGGCCTCCCCGCAATGCGCTGCTAGCCGTCCAGGCGACCACGGAGGCCGCCGGCGGCCCTGCAGCGGCGACGGGGGCGAGGGGTGGATGTAAGCGGCGGCGGGCGCCGCCGCCACCGGCCCCGCGCACTGCGGGCTAGGCGCCGCCAATGCGCTGCCCGCATCTCTGCCATGCTCCTCGCTATCACCAGCATTCCCCAACACGTGCGGCGACATGAGCACGTGTTGTTCCAGCCGCAGCTCCAGCTCCCAGGAGCGGGTGCTGGCCAGACGTACGCCACCGCCTCCGCCGCCGCCGCCACCGCCGCTGCCGTCGCCAAATAATAACCCGTCTGACAGCAGCCGCGCAAGGCAGCCGCTGTCGAGGCGGCCGCTGAGGCTGACGCACAGCCCGCCCGCTACAAGCCTGCCGGCACGCGTCATGCCACCGCCGCCACCGCTTACATTGCTGCCTGAGGCGGCGAAGCCGCTGAGAGGAGTGTCAGCGGCAGCGGCAGCAGCGGCTGGAACACCTCCGGCTGCCGCCGCCACCGCCGCCGCCGCCACGGTGGCAACCGCCGCTGCCGCCAGCGCTCCCTCCAGAGAGGCCGCTGGCGCCAGGCGGCAGCCGCTGCTGGTGCTGATGCTACTGCCATTATTGTGCACACGGGTGGCGCGCGCAGCCATCCAGGCTACAGCCTCCGCCCCCCGAGTGTTGGCCTCGATGCAGTCAGGCTGCAGTCCCCAGCAGTACACGTCAGCAGGCCCGCCGGCGGCAGGGCAGGCCGTGCGTGCCTGCGAGCGCCACGCGCCAGCGCCGCCGGAGGAAGCGGAGGAGGGAGGAGGAGGAGGCGGAGGAGGATTGAGGAAGGGACACAGCAGCAGTGCGGTGGCAAGCCAGCCGGCGGGTCGGGTCGGCCTGCGGACAAGAATGAGTGCAGGCCGCGCACTCGCCCCCACCTCCCAGCGCCGTGCGAAGCCCCGCCATGCGGAAATGCAGCCCGCAAATTGACGAACGGGGAGCCGCTGGCACGTGCCTCGAGAGCTCGGGGCTGCGGCGCTGCGGCGTGCAGGCGCGGCCCTGTAGGCCGGTACCTTGCGCCCCCCCGCCGTTGCTGCTGGCTGGCATTCCCCTCTTACCCGTTCACTCACCAGCTTCTCCTTTCCAAACGAGTCGTCGCGTGCCTCTGCCCCGCTGCTGCTGCTGCTGCCCACCGGCAGCTGCGGGCAAGACCAGCGCTGACCCACTGGTATGGATGGACCTGGAAGTGGCTGTTGGCTATGTCATGCCGTTTTTTGCTTCCAAGCTTTAAGATACGAGCCCTGACGGCGCTGAGGCCGCGCGTTCTCACGACATGAACAGCCCAGCTGCCCAGCCGCCCAGCTGCGCGGGGCGACCATGCGGCCGCCGCCGCCGGCTGCCCGGCGCAGCGGCACACGAGGCTTCGCCCACGTACGTACGCCGCAGCAGCCGCCCTCCGAGCTGCTCGCCGGCAGGACGCCCAAGCAGGAGAGCGGTGTGATCTCTTTTTTGTGTCTGCGCTGGAGTCCAAACGCGCGCAGGCACTTTGGGCGGTCCAAGAACCTGAGATCCACCGGACGTGCCGACTGCCGACACATGGAACGGAATGAACAGTGCAGCGCGTGTGACACTCACAATGATAGGAAAACGGATGAAGACAGAGCACAGCACTCGCTGACGTCCGCTCCAGGGGAGACGCACAGGAGCAAGTTGGCGAGAAACGGCTGAAACTCAGTGCTATAGCACTGTAGACCAGACTCGACCAGACACACGAGGGGATGAACCTGTTCAGCGGCAAGGAAAGGAGGGAAGGAGGGGAGATGCAGGAGGTCAAAGTGGGAGGCGGGGAGGTGGAAGCCACGGGGGGGGGGGGGGATTTGATGAGGGAAGTGGGGGGATGAGATTAGGTGGGGCGCCCGTAGCAAGTGTCAGTGCTGCGGAGGGGTCCGAGGGCATTGGCCCCCCGTAAGGCTAGCGAACAGCGAAGTGCGGCCGATCTCATGCCGACCTCTATTTAAACGCCATTGCGGTACATTTCACGTGGCTGAAAAAGACTGTTCTTTAGGTTGGGAGCCGAGGCCGCGACAGGCGCGGGTCCTCAGCCAAACAAAAATTGAGCCCTGCCGGACACCCGAAGGGCCGACGGCGAAAGGTCCTCTCGGAGTGCAATGAGAAGACCAATCACC